>VXBC01010655.1:76011-212526 GCA_013399945.1 Ploceus nigricollis
GTTAGAAAGCCTGAATTATTGAGACCAACTGAATAATGTGAACAGCCTGCAGTTGCTGGGAATGCAGGGAAAACCCCAAACAACAAAGGCCAGAGATCATATTCATAGGCACACAAGTCTTCTGTGAAGAGATACCCTTACAGTACAGGATAAACAGTAATGGGGAGAAACTGCAGAAAGAAAGATTCAGGTTAGATAACAGGAAAAAAAGTTAGAGTATTCTGCATCTCTGTTTCCAGGGTTATAGAGATTTAAAGGGTTTTCATAATCTGGCTTTTGCATTTACAATGAAATTCTGAATTTTGACAAGTCATTAGTATTTACATCTCCCAAGACCCAAAGAAGCCTAAGACATATCACATTTATGGGAACTGCAGATACCATAACCAGGGTAATAGAAGAGCTCCTACCATCACCTGGAGAGTATAAAAAATAAATTAACCAACACACACTTGCTTGAATTGTTTTACATCTGAACTACATGTGTTTTTGTATGGAGACATGATATCCAGATATTATACCTAGAGATATAGGGTAGTAATGTTTGACATTAATGGCAATTACCAGTTTATATACAAATGCATGTGTGTGCACATCCGCAGAGGTGAAGATGGAAATGAGCAACAGATATTTAGAGGCAAATTTGTACTGGCTGGTTTTAAACATAACTCAGTGTTGCTGAGTTTCAATTAGAGTTCCAATACAAAGTATATTCACACCAACAACCAATAGGTTTTTTATGTAGAAATCTCTTCAGAAGTTGGAATTTTTTGTTTTTTGTTTTTTGTTTTTTGTTTTTTGTTTTTTGTTAATTTGTTTGGAGGAGGGGATGAAAATTTTCAGATACAATTATTTAATTGCAGACTTGCAGTTACCCTATTAAAGACAGCACATAATTCAGACAACAGAATATTGGTAAACAATGACTTGGTTTCAGTTGTAAAAAAAAAAAATCTATTTTTAGTAAGACTTCTTAGTTGCTTCCAAAGTTTTTCTCGAATATGTGCAGTTTAAAGACTGTAATTTAAAAAACTACTTATGTTTTTATAAGTTACAATAAACATAAACAATATTCCAGCATTAGCCACATGCCAGACCTATGCAATGGGGTTGCTGATGTAAATTCTTTAGGAGTTTGGAAATAGTAGGGTAGCGAGTCCAAAATATGAAGACAAATTTCTGCAAAGCAACCCAGATAATCTGGTCTAGAAGAAAACGGTTGTGATCAATATGAAAAATCTCTGGAGGAGGTTAAAACTTCTCAGCAAAATGAATAGATTTTGGCTACATTCCTCAGTTGCCATTAGTGAAAGGGGAAGAGGAAATGCTGTCCAAGGGCTGAAGAGAGCTCAGCTGAAGAGGATGCTCTGTGGTGCAGCAGAGCAGTGCCAAGAGGCAGCATGCCTGAGGGCATCTCATGCTACCACTCACAGCAAACTCCTGAGCACGCCTGGGCAGGCTGGAGCTGCACGGGAGCAAGCTCTGTAACAGGTGCACAGAGCTGCACTCAGCGCAGACAGAAAGTGGAGTTGTGGTTATAGACGTGCCCACAAAAATTAGAGTTACAGTGTCTGTGCTCCTTAAGGGGGTTGTTGTCAGTAGTTTCTCCTTTAGTCACAGGGAATACACCTCACTGCTCCCACTGCTGCATGGGGAGAAGAGGATCTGTGAGGAATGGTGAAGGTTTTGTGCTGGCTGCCACAGTGCTCACACTGAACCAAAGGTGGCTGTTACCTAACACTGCTGGGCAGTGATGCTGGAGAAATGGCTTTTATCCCCCTGTTTCCATGGAGATAGTCAGACCAGACCATTAATGAGATGTCTGATGGAGCAGACAATATAATAGCATATGTGGCAGGCTGAATGTGGGACAATAATCCTGTATCTCAGCCATCTACTTACCAGAACACTTCTAGCTGACTGTGATAAAGGTGGAAAAGGAAAATCTAAGCTGTGGTCTTGTACTTCAAGAATGATCTTTATTTGAAATTGGATATTTCTCACCCTTTTTGAGCTAATACCTGACAGTAATGCTATCTGTAATATTATTATAGCCTCCTATCCACTATTTCAATTTTATATTAGTCTATTAATTATTAAGATCTAGTAAAAATCACTATGATGGGAACATGCTGCATTTAGGTCTGAAAAGAAAACATTAAATCTTTCTTACAGTGTAAGTTCTTTTAGAAATCACATCACTTCAATGCTTTAGCTTCTAGCTGGAGCACTTCTAGCTTCCAGCATTTTTAATAAGGTTTCCTGGAAAATCAGAGGAGATAAGCACATTTGTCTGCGTAATCAAGTCAGCTCATCTGTAGTGGAATAAACAGAGAGAAAGACTTATGTGCTTATTTCATTAGTATATACTATTGCAAATTAAGTGGTATAATGCATATGAAAATATTTTGCATATTAGGGTTTTTTTTCTAAGTCCATATTTACTTTATTCCTTTGAAGCAGAGGGGCATGGAATCAATCTTCTACTTTGAATGTTATAGATAATCTGATATTCAGCAGCCTTCTGAACACAAAATCCTATGTGGGTGGACATAGAGGGATGAAGCTGGGATTTCAGGCAATATAGAGGGGCAGAGGCTTTGAAAGCAGTAGCTAGAGCTGAAGCAGAGAGAGGAATTAAAGCAGAAAAAAACCACAGCAATTTTTACTGTGCAGACAAAGACACTTAAAGACTTCAGTTTGAGGACTCTTCCTGCTGCAAGTAACCTGATGCACATGATCATACAATCAGACTCACGTACAGACTAAGGAATGCTGTGGCAATAGCAGCCAATTTCTCTAAGCAATTTTACCCAGGCTACTTATCATTCATATTTTAAATAATTCAATGGAGTATTTTTAATTATTCAGTTTGGGTAATTACTGTGCAAAATGCTAAGGCATAATGCTTTGGCTCGTTATTTACACCAAATGTCATTGGACATACCCTAAGTATTAACTGAACCCAGTTCCTCCAGATACATGAGAAGCATCTGTGAGAACAGTTACTCGAGCAGCTACTCAAGCCATTGTTCTCTTGGGAAAAAAATAGGACCAGGAACACATTACTGAAATCTAATCCTGTGGTAATAATAGGTTACCTCAACCACCTGCCTGCTATTAAGTACATATCCTAAACCAATTACACAGCTCATTACACAATCACTGTTTGGGCCATCTAGTTAAATGCACCCAGATAAACACGTAGATAAAAATGAGTGCATCTAAACTAGAGATGTGCCATAGAATTTAAGAAAAGGCTAATTAAAGAAATAGTCTGTTCACTAATGAGATATAAAACTCTTATTCCCTTTATTTTTCCCCCTTCACTTAGAAATAAAATCATCCATAAGTCTTAAAGAAAGGCTGTAAAAAAAGGCACTATGGAAAGCAGTATCTACAGTGAATGATTTTTAGACTTGGGTTTCTGGAATACAACGATTAGATCACTGTCTCTGTTGAAGGGATGCACTCCTGAGGAGAGATATTACATACGTTTGGTAAAAACAAAAATAAAATGGTGAAGTAATTGTCCCTGGGCCCTTTTTCTTGTCCTATGAATCTTATTAAAACAGAAAATGTCCAACTACACTGAATAATGTCATGCTATGTGTTTATTTACTGTAGATATTTTTACTAGATGTGAGAAAAAGAACAAACTTGGTTTCCTACCAATCTCATTCCCCTTGGATGAATTTAAACAGGAATTTGAAATATTGAAGGCAGGCAAATCACAGTTAATTTTCCAAAGAAGTATTCCAGAGGTTATAGTTCATTATTATAATGAGCTGTTACATGCATTATAATACCATCTAGAAGCTTCTCTTATGGACCTGGACTTCACTGATATTAACTCTGCAGCACAATAGCTGGATACAGGTAAGAATTTGGAATGTTTGTGTTGATTTCAGCAAGTGCTGAGTTCTGTATTCCTGGCATCAGTCCTGTAGCTGTTTCAGTTCTGTTTAATAATGTGGCAGTTAAAAATAAATAACAGAAAATGTTAGCTTTTCTCCATTCTTAGTCTGGGGAATTCACACCAGCTGTTGCATGTTATAGAAAATGTGTTTGCAAAGCCAAGAACCACCTTGCTGCATTTCACAGGGAATTTTTGTCAAGTTCTATAAATCAAATAATGCAAGCAACAATTTGGTGCTCTGCATTCAACAATTGTTTAGGTTATCTGCTACCTTATGTCTGAATTTTTAGTTCAGCTTTTTTCTTTACCTCATTTATATTTTAAAATTTCTTCCCAATGTTTTCCCCACAAAGTAATTTGTTACATGGGCACATCAGAATTGTACAGGGAGAGCTCAAAATTGCTCTGTGCCAGTCTGCAAAAATAGCATTATCTCAGTCCTTTTACTCTTAGAAGTTAGCTCCTCTTCATCCAGGAGCTCTATTCAACCCTTCTGGCATATCCTCTATCAGTAACTGGGCTGCTTTCTTTCTCCCTTGGATTCCTGGATAATTTATAAGTCATTCCTTAGGAGTGTACCATCTCCCCTTCAACAGGTACTTGCTACTTTTGGAGATTTTGCATTTCTCTGTGCTTAAAATCTCCTCTCCTCTTCCTCTCCTCTTCCTCTCCTCCCCTCCCACTATTCTGTTGTATCACGTAATACAGATCCTTCTGTGTGATGAATCTCACACTGGTCTTCCACAAGTTCTTGTGGCATTTACACTCACATTTTGGGCAATGTTTATTGCTGACACCCTCACTGATGAAAATGCTCAATGTCAGCCTGGTCTTAATCACCCCAGGACCGCTATTTCAAGGCAAATACCCACTGGCAATAGCTCTGAACTGGACTCTTCATTATCTATTTAACATGAATTTCATTAGTGCTCTAGACTGCTAATCCTCTTATGGTCATACCAAACTTATTAAAGTTTATTATGCTGTTGCTATTAACTGATTTTCTAACCTCAAAGAATGGAAATAGGACTTACTCTTCAAAAAATTTGTTGGAGGACTTATGTCTGCTGCACTCTTATGTTTTGATTTTGTTGGCAGCTACTGCTTCTCCCAAGCTCCAACCTTCTCCCTTTAATTTCAGTTGAGTCAGCCAACAGTTCCTCAGGCCCTTGCTCTTTTCAAATTCAAGGGAATTAGTCTCCTTCTGTTTGAGTTTCCACAATATATTAAAAGAGCAAAGATTATCTCAAAAAGATTGGATTCAATTTATCAAAACTAGCTGTTATTTAAGATATCTATCTCTGGATAGACATGAATCACATTTCTCTTGGATACTATAAAATTGAAATGTGTATGGTCTTCCTCTGAAAACAAATCACAGGACTGCTACTTTTCAAATAAAGATTAGAAACATTTATTGGGCATGTAGGCTTTTTACATTGTTTATGAATACTTTTACCATTCTTCATTCCAAATGTAACTTCAAAAATATTATCCTTACTTCTCCTGATATGGATTTTTGCCTGTATTTAGCTACACTTTTATCTATACTGCATTTAATAAATTCCAAGCCATATTAATTCCCCTCTCTTTTCACTTTTGAGTTTTAATAAAAAATTATATTGGTTTTAATGTTATCACCTGTAATTGTTATAATTGTAGTATCTCCAAATTTTTCTTCTTTCCCAAGGAAATGATAACTTCTTCCTACCAAAACCTGACCCTCTAAATTTCTGTTTCCATAGTTTGCTCCTATTTAAAACATTCCTTTATAATTTTGCTTTCAAGACTTCTCAGTAAAGAGAAAATTGATCTGGGGTTAGTTCTTCAATGCATTTTTGATTCTAATTTTCTGAGGCAATCAATAACTCTCAAAGCAGTAACACTGGTATAGAATTCCTCTAACCACCACTCTTCTGTTCTGTTCTTCTAATATAGTAATCAACAATGTTGTTTTGAGAATCTTTACAGGTCTGCATGACTTTAGACTTTGTTGTTTTCTTTTTCTCTGCCTCATATTAGTTTAAAAATAGGAATGAAATAATGATTTGCTTTAGACTTCCTGGAATAGGTACACAGTGATAACATCTCAGGAGACTCAAAGGACTGCTGAACAGAAATGTCATTTTTCATTTTTGAGGACTATTAGTGGTTACACATGCATTTTTATTATTCTGGCTTGTGATAAATATTGAAAAAACCATAAAAAAATCTACACCTTGAAAATTTATACTAAGCTTGACTTACTCTTGTAACTGGGGAAATTTTTGTGATGAACAACTTGACTCCTGAAAAACATTATTTTTCAGACAAACTTGTATTTCTTCTAAGCAAATCATGATTTCTTCCAAGTATGTCCCCACAGAAGACACCAGTGCCAAATTAAGAGCTCTGAGCATGAGTCCAGGAGAGAGATAAACTATCCTTTGATAACCAGAGATAACCAGCAAGACTCTGGCATGCCAGGCAAAAACTAAGGAGCACACCTGAGTGCCAAAGATCCCCAAAGATTTGTTACAATCTATTCTCATTTAAGAATTTCCACAGGCATCCCTGATGTTCTCTACCGCTTCAAGGATGGAAAATGTGCACACGTGTGCTGCTGACTGTGCTGAAAGGCATTCAGGAGAAGAATATCACTCTGTGTAGGACATTTAATTTAACCCATCAGTGAGAAGCCTTCTGGAGTGGCTGGTATACAGACAATAAAGTGAATGAGAAAGCAGCTTCTTCCTAACTGGGACTGAACTTTGCTCTTTGCACTGTAGCAAGCTGTGTGTGTGATCATTAATGGAGGGGATGGTGTACACCCCTTGCATATGGAAAACCAGAAAATGTCTTCATTTAAAAACCCCATATTAAATGGGGAATACGTCCCCAGAAAAGCGTTCTTCTCCATCCAAGAGATTATTAACCACCTTAATGCAGTTCATTGAAGAAAAACAATTGGCTTATTTGGTAGGATTAATATATTTTTTACCCATTGGAATGTAACGTGTAGTTCTAAAGCAGCCCACATAAAATCTCCTAGTACAGAGCTTTACAGGCTACATGAATGCTGCCTGTTAACAGCAATCCTTTACCTGTCTGTAACTGTAGAGAAAATTGAATCTGACTTTACCCAGATTGTTTTAAAATAATATATTTTCCCTAGTAATTATACCAACATCCAGTTGCCTGCCTGTGTCTCTTCTTCTTCTTTACAAGCTACAACACTCTCTCCCTATTAAAGAGTCAATTTAATGGCTTTCTGGTCCTGATCGTAAAACTTCAATCATCCAGTCATGGAACAAAACAAAATCCCGTAATTTAAATGCCTGATCATGAAGTTATAATGCTACAGTCTAACTACCTCCCAGTCCCACCAGATAATGTACTTCATGAGTTATGGACTGAAAAACGATCACCCAAAAGACCTCCCTAACTATACTGGATAAGCACTTTTTTTTTTTTCAGGGAAGGTAGCAAAACTACCCTTACTGAGAACTTCAGAGATTTTTCTCTTACTCTTCTCAGAGATTTTTCTCTGTTTGTGTTGTTTACTCTGCTTTTCTCACTGGCTCCTCACAGAGACAGGCAATTTTCACACTCAATAAATCCCTGCTGTAGTTACCAACAGATAAAACCCAGAGGGGACAGCGTTGACCAAGACTCTACTTTGGTCATATTACTTCTACTGGCAGGGCAGGAACACAGGGCTATAAAGGATGATAGGAGGAAGAAATCTACCTTCAGAGTCTAGTAAATTTACTTATTTTCCAGTTATTACTAAAACAGCTATTTTTCTTTAAAGTACAGTTAATATACAAAGAATCAATATTAATACATTTTGGAGGCTTGAAATACTATACAGAGATATTGTACTGTGGGACCAAAGAAACTCTCATTTTGCAATGGAAGACATAGAAAGAATGACATTTAGGTAAGTACCTATTAGATCTGGCATTAATTATTCCTATAAATAAACTGTGGGATAGAGATTAAAATTTTGGCCTTTAGTCCAAGATGTGCTGTTTGCAATTCATTTTATAAGGACAAATGAACTTTCATTTCTTACAAGTAATTTATAATGCATGATATCATTACCATTTTAACTGCTCAAAATATGTTATTGATTGACAATTTTAATCTTTGAATATTATAAAAAATATTTTTGACAGTCAAGAATTCTGAGAAGTATAATTCCATCTTGTTTTTTTACTATGCTTTTCCCACCTTTAGTGAGTAAATAATTGAGCCTTAGCTCTAATCTGAACATCACAACAAATCTGGGATTGCTGTCCATTGCAATATTACCGACCACGTCAGAATTAAAAGGAAGCTGTACTATGTGAAAACTGGTGTAAAATATGCTTCAGTTTCTCTGAGCTCATTCATTCCTCAAGCTTGTCATGTGCATTGTGGGTTATATTACAATCACATCTCTAATGGGTAATATTTCATTCCATTTTGCATTCTAATAATCTGTTGGCATAGTAATATGGAAAATCAGAATGAAAGATAAAATGAATTTTCAGAAATTTCTTCACGCACAGGCAGTTTCAGTCCTAACACTATCTTTTCGTGCCCTTGTTCATCTTAGCCATTTCCAAAGGTGTGCTCCACAGTCCAATTTCATTTACCATTCCCATTTAGTACACAGGGAACAAAGTGCCTAACTCAGCCCTGTGAACTGTACTGACGTCTGGCACCTAGATGTGCAATACCAGGGACGCATCTCTTTTTGGGTGAAGTCCCTAAACTCAGGGGAGGTCTCAGCTCTGGAAATCCTAAACCTAGGTTCCAAAGCACTTTTGAACTGATGCACAGTATCTCCAGCCATGATAGAAACTTTTAGTTTCTGTATATTTTATGAATCATATATGATACTTCTATGTAAAGATTTCTTTTGGGCTTTTTCACTCCACACAAGGTTCCCTAGCCAGATGTTCAAATTATGTATTCATTCCAAAGCAATTAATAAAACTTTTTCTCTTTTCTTTTGTCTGTCTTCCAGTGCAGGAAAGTCCTACCAAAATCTTCCTCTGTGCACAAAATGCCAAGTCTGCTCACATTGCAGAAGGCACTGAGAGGTTTTAGCTTCAGTTGCACATAAGGAAATGTAATCTCTGTGCTTCTCCATAACACATAGAATATTCTGGTCAACACAAGGTTTTTCAGCAAATGCTCCCATCCCCCCTGCTTGGCTGGGGACTTAAGGACAGGAATAACCAACCCTGTTCAGGTCAAACAAAGTGAGGGAGAGAAAGTGGTGCAGCCTTTGTGCTGCTGCCTGGCATCTCGATGAGTTTACTATTCAGTGTTGCTTTCTGTGAACTTGGCAAGAAGCTTCACTCTGTGTCCTGCCTTTCTGTCCACTTCCATTAGGAGTCTGTGAAAGAAGGGCCTACCTTTCAGTCATTTCCGAGGGGACAATGGACTGGAGGTCACGGGGAGTGCGGGCACTGCAGGAACTATCTATCTCCTGTGGAGAGGCAGAGCTTTGCTGAGGGGAAGGGGAAGGTTTTGCTGAGTCAGCACCTTGAGGACCAGCTAAGTCCTATTTGCTTACATGCTGAAGTGCTCTGATGAATTATAGCCCAGGGCAGCCAGCTGCCAGCCCTTCGCTTCCTGATTAAAAACGAAACAGCATTTCTAGAAGCTGCTCATGTGCTATGAGCAGAGTCATTCAAGGTCCCCGTTTTCCTGATTATTCCTCTGTGCCTGCCTAAAAAATCTCCATCCACTGCTTTAAGGAGTGCTGTAGTTTGAACAAACTATATAGAAAGAACTATATTTTCTAATTATGTGCCAATTTCTTTTCTCCTTCTTATCTCATTCCAGAAAACAGTATGGCTTTTAGCAAACATCCCAAGGCAGTACAACTGCCTATTAAATAGGATTCCCTGTTGATTTCAATGCACTTTCAATGTGCTTCAAAAGGTTGATGGCACAACACAGTCAAAGGTGCTTTTTGCTAGTGCATTTCCTGGTACACAGAGAGATAATAAAGGAAAATATGAATGTTTCTTGAATATGGCTATCAGCACAGGCATTGCTAGACAAAATAAAATAACCCTTTCTTAATATTAAGAAATTAGATTAAAGTTTTTGTCCTGGAAACGCTGTGTTTGACATAGAGTATAATTCCAGCCATGTCTGAGAAAATGAAGTCTCCTAAGCTTAAATAAATTAGAAAATCAATGCAAAATAGTGCAGGCAGAACACTTAATACTCTCTCAGAGGCTGTGTGATGTTTTCCAGTGAAATTCACAATGCAGTCTCTCACATCAGATTAAAATATCTGAATAGTCTCACGTGCAAACACATGGCAATGGAGCCATAAGAGGAAGAGAGGGCTGGCACACAGTTTTTGGGGAGGAGACATTGCTTTCCTCAAGACTGCCTTTTCTCAAGGCAGAATTGATATTTCAAGAGAGAACCATGGCCATCTTGAGGAGATAAGAGGATATCTTTTCATATCAGCAATCACACTGGCCAAGCATAACATTTGCTATCAGCTCTGGATTCAGGGAAAATTCATATAAACTAATCACCCATGTCTGAACACACTGAGAAGGAGTAAAGGATTTAAAAAATTGATTGGTTTCATCATTCTGACACTTTATTTTTTCCTATATAGGTTTTTAAAATAAGTTAAGCACTGCTATTGAACTTTTCAGACATATGTGACGTGACCTAAATATGGAACAGAGTCTTGTTAATATCTCTGAAAAGTTACTCCCCAAAGTTACTGTTGATTTTATGTGCCCATTATTTGAAGTATCCTATTTCATTTGAAAAGGGATGCTTTTTATCAAAATGTCCTTACTCTTACCCTTTAAAGGTCAAGGACATCCAGTTTGGCAGTTCCATTTATTGGCAAAAGGAATTGCTAATAAGCATAGCTGCTGCTGAGAGAAGTAGCATCCTGTCTGGATGAGGATTTCATTATCATTTGGTCATATGGATTTATTATATGCACATGGGAACAATGCAATCTCTGCTTCTAAGAAACCCTGCATACTCTTTAACTTAATAGACAATTATGCTGTGTTAGGTACAATTAAACGCACAAGTTTTCAAGAAAACCTCAATGAAATATCTATGTGATGGAGGTATTAAGTAAAAAAACGGCTTCCAAAAGTCTTCACAATTATCTACCTGTCTGAATACATTGCTAAAGTATTGGTTTGAATTTTTTACCATAATTTAGTAAACTGAGAAATTTGTGCCATTTTAATAGTTTAATTTATCTTGAAAATATTTGTAGTAATCCCAAAATTCAACAAATTTCTATTTTTAGGGTTTTTAAAACTTTGATTTAATTTCTTTTGTTTTGCATATCAACATGTTTTCAAAGATGAGTTTAAACATGTGACACTTGCTTTTATTAATAAAGATTTAAAATATTTTTATTGGCTTCACACAAAATGGTGCTTGTGAAAATGCTGAATAAATATTTTAAGGTAGTTTCTGTGGGCTTGAATCAAGTTCCTTTTTCTCAATCAAGACATCAGTTAGGACCAGTTAGGGTATTTCATCCCTTATCAAAATTTCATACTTGTCTTTCATAGGGTACAAAATCTTTGGTCTTAATTCAAAGTTTAGATGTCTGATAACCTCTCATTTAAATTTAGTGTTTGTATCCTAAAAAAATTATTTTGGAAGAGGGCCATGGGAAACCAACAAAACCTACTGCCTTTCTTTCTCTACACTTCCTTGACTTCTTGTTTTTAAAAAAGAAAAGTAGTGAAGAGGGATCCTATTCTTTTATTCTTGAAATTAAATCTGATTTTTTGTGGCATATTATTGCGCAGCCTGAAGCTGAATGAAGGAAAAATCTAGCGTACAAACCTTTCTATCAGTTTATCAAGCCTCTGTGAAAATCAAGCTGTGTAATCAAATTCATCAGAGCAATGGTGCAGGAAATCTGAGCAATAAGAGTGTTACATGAAATGTTATAAGTACGTGCTCTTAGTATGTGACCAGAAATCCTGCATTATATTCAACTATAGGACACAGCTTCTGGCATGAGAAAACTTTGCCTATAACAAAGGCCTTGGTTAGACCTAAGTCTGCTAGATTTCTGCTGTGAAGATGGTAGAACAAGTTTGCCTTATCTGAAGCACAAAAAAATCCAGAACATTTCAAAATATGCTACAAAAATGAGCACTTTACTGTTTTTCATCTTAAATTTACACTGAAAAACAATCAGTGTTTTCTTCTGAAACTTTCAAGAAGAGATATTTCTTTGCTGACTGACCACGTTTTCCAGATTTTCCTTAAAGGAAGGGGATAAAAGTTGACACAAGGACAAACTCATTACTGATTGCTAGAATTTCATATCCTTGCATACATTTTCTGTCCAAGTTCTGTGTCTTGAAGTTTCTGTAATCTCTGTAAATTGAATTGATTCTTTGGTCAGAATGACCTTTTCAAAACAGTTTTATGCCTCTTTAAACCTAAAGCTACAGCTTAAGAGGCAGCTGACAATACAGTTTGACCCCCGCCCCTCTGTGCAGAAGATAGTGTGTGAGAAAATCAAACCCATAAATTACACTAAGAAAATATTCTGCACGCCCTATATCAATAATGTCTCTCCAAGCAGACCCAGACAGAGGGCTTCCAATATTTCTATTGCTCAGCAGAAGGTTTCAATATTTAATGTGACAGACAAAGCAAGAGGAAAGCCTTCTGATGGCAGGAAGAAAATGGACTATTCTATATCACAAAGATTGACTTAAGCGTATGTTCCACTCTCTCCCTTACCAAATTTTTCAGGATTTACATATTGGTTACCTACCTGGTCTGCCAACAATGATTTTCCCTCTAACAAATACACTTCTTTAGTTACTTTGCAAAAAGATTGATCAGTGTCATTGTTATAATAAGCCGTGAACTGCAACCACATTTAGTGCTGCTGTGCTGGTTTATGTGGAAAAAGATATTTGCAATACCTGAGCAGAGAGTTTGTGTCTCAGAAGCAAAGTATTGCAGGTGGTAAGGCAAAAATGTGTGTTCAACTACGTGCTGTATTTATCTGAAATTATAAAGGCTTCTGCTGATCAGAAATGCTTTTTGCCCACATTTTCCTGAGACAATTAAAGGACTGTGAGACCAGCATGCCTCTGAGAAGTCTGGGTTGTTTGCATTGATTAAAAAAGACATCTGACAAATTCAGCATGTTACATCCTTATTTGATGAGTAACTGTAGAATTCATTCTTTCATTTTTGGACCCTTTGAGGAAGCCTCCACTTAAATATTTCCATGCCTCTCTGAGACTCTATTTCATCTGTAATTGCTTATGGCACGAACTGGTAACTGCTGCCTTAATACAATTTACTCTGGTTACTTCTTTCGCTCTTTTAATTTGCACTTTCTTTTGGAAAAAAAAGTGAGTTTATGAACAAAGTTAATATTTAAATAGTGAGTCAATATTCAAATAATGTTCTGTTTTATAAATGTCCTTGTAATAGCCAGATAATGGTTCAAATGGGTTTTGATGCTTCTCACAGTCAGTGCAGCACTGCTCACTCCAACAAGTTGCCACTTAAGACTGCAGTGCCTCTGGGGAATCCTCAATGACAGACAATGAAAATAATAATTTGCCAAGTGTATAATTTTCTCTCAACAAAGATAGAATTTTTTAAATGCTTCACATTCTCCCAGTTGCCCCAGAGGAAGCCAGCTAAATATTTTCTGTGGTATTTAGTGAAAACAGGCTTGACAACATAATCCCCAAATTTTGTTCACAAGTAAGTTTCCCGTGATGATCAGCCCTTACCTAAACTATGTCTACTTGTCCTCCTTTGATCCTTTCCTTTGATGAGTCTCCTCTCAGCAACACAATGTGTTCTAGGGTCTGTATAATCTGCCATAACACACTTCTCATGATCAAAAGGGCTCTTTGGTGCCCACTGATGTACTATTCCCATGGCCTTTCCTGGCAGCTGAAGATGCATATCTAGGATGCCTTTCATTCCCTTGAGGGACTATGGGTATTTGGGGGAAATGAAAGCAGCATTTTGGATTGTTTCAGGACAGCATTACAGGTCCCTGAAGGTATAGGTGATATGGGACTCCACCTTTGAGATAAAAGAGTCACTCCTCACCCTCTGCTTCAGTTTTGAAAGCAGTCTCAGTGCACTGGAGTAAAAAGGGTTTGAAAAAGATAAAGGAGAATAGAAAAATAAAACGGTACACGCAAAAGAGAAAAAGGAGAGGTAGAGAGATTCAAAAGTCTAAGAACAAAGAAACAAATCCCAAGCATTGTGTAGAATTTAGAAACAGTGCAATGAGAATTACAAAGGAATTTCTACTAAAAACAATACTGAGGAGAGGTGGGATTTGGCCTTCAAGAATCCTTTTTTCCCCATGCTAATACAAATGATATTAAGAAAAGAAGCAACTGAAAGAAAATAATTGCTACAATTTAAAAAAATCGGAGCTTCATAAAATGTAAGAATTGACCTGCAGACGGTCAAATTAATTTTAGGGATTAAAATAAAGTGGGTCTAGTTTAGATGCTCTACTAGAATTTTCACGAAGCTTGTGAAACAAAGGAGAATGTTGTCTTATATCTCTGCCTATTGCAATCAGACAATAACACGATTATCTGGTAGAGGTTGTAACTATTAAGTATATTGATAGAGGTTTGTTCTCAAGAGAAATAACATTTGTGTCAGGAAGAATGACAATTTAATTTTACACACATCAATATTCCTTGCTTGGTGTAGTCTCCTTTCCCAGCACAATATATTCTATTAAAATAATTTATGTTTGGTACCCTGTCTATTGAATTAAGAGTATTTTCATCTGAAGAAAAGCAATTTTAATGAACCGTAGCTTTGCATCCTTGGGAATACCTCACAATTCAACACACTGTTTATGTAATCACCAATAAAGAATAATTTTCTTATAAAAATATTAAAGGAAGAGATCATGTGTTCAAATGGCAATATACTTTTGCTTGTTTCCTCATCTAAATACTCTTCACTCATACACAGTGGAACATCTTGAAGAGTAGAAGAGCTAGTGGCAAACAGAACCTTCATCCACGTGCCTCAGAGTACTCTAGAAATGGAATCTTCCCCCCTTCTGCAACTGGAAAACAAAGAGCTTGCACAAGGTGTTCTCACAGGTTGCCTATCACCATGGACAAAGCTGGTAACAAGGGCTAAGGGCTGCTCTCTTTCCATTGCTGGCAAACTGGAAAGGGGAGGCACAGAAACAGGAGTTTGTAGTTCCAGATATTTTTATTTCTGCGGCCTCTCTGGATGTTAAGAAATGTGTTTCATTTTATGAAGCACAATACAAAACACACCTACTTTAAGTAGGTAATTAGTGTAAACATATTTTAGATGATCTGATAATGCCAATAAAATCTGAAGACTTTGCTTACTTTGTTTTGAATCAAATAGAGCAAAAGTCAAGTATTCCCTTCTAAATTGTCTCTGAAAATATCTTTTTATCTATTTTGAGAAGCCTTTTCTCCAAGCTCAGATGTTTCCATCAGCATTCACACCCACAGTTGTGTTGGAAAGACAGCACAAGGAGAGCATCAGACTGCTTCATGAACATGGATAAACTTATTATAAAGCAACCATTTAATGGTAAAATCAAAGTAATTTCTCTCAGGTGCTCTGATTTTACGATTTTTGAACTGCTTGTTTAGATTTTTAAAATAATCTTAAAAGCATAGAGTTGAATTTCCTTGCTTTTACTCTATTTTACATGTGATGTTTTTATATACCAGCACAATCAAGTAAAAATTACTTCCAGCTATGTTTCAAATATACAGTCTGATGAATTGGAAACTAGAGATAGTTCTTGTGTATAAACTCCTTGTCAAAATTTTATAAGTTACTTTTTCCATTTTTCTAATGTTCATTATATATTAATAATATATTAATAATATTCATATGTATGTGTATGTTTAGGCATTGTAAGATACTAAAAGGCACATCTCAAACTTCTGAGGCAAACAAACTGTTTTCTAAGCTAAAAGAATGGCTAAAAATAACTGGTTGTTACATCTGATCTTTTGCTCAGTAGTTTCCACATGCTCCCTGCAGAGAGCAACCAAAATGAGATGGATGAACGAGGAATGCGAGAGGTCCCGTTTTCCTTCTGAGTGAATTATTCTAAAGTCTGTGAGGCAATAGGAAAGCTATTTTTCACCTACAGCAGATGGAAATACATTAATCGTACCTGGAAGATAACAGCACCAAGTGATTTCATGGAGACAAATTATAAATCAGAAAACCTTCATTTTGATTTCAGTTATCATCAGATGCAGTTCTCTATTGAAAATCAGAAATTCAAAGTACTTAGAAATGTATAAAATGCACCACAAACACTGATGGAGCTTATAAGATTTTCAGAAGCATTTTCAGATAAGTATCATCAGGACTTCCAAAAGTAATCAGATCACCTTGTAAACTTGCTATCATTCACTTCATGTAGTGTTCCTTTTCTTGTCTCTTAAGGGCCAGTTGTACTGGACTATCTGATTTCTGAAAAAGTAAATTCAGATAAGGCACATTTATCCAAACAATGAATTTCTAGAGAGTTAGTTAAACAAGTTGTTCCAGCTCATAGCGAACGGAATATATGTTTCCTGTCACGAAGCAAGCATTTGCTTTGCCTTCAAAAGCAAATTCAGGTTTTGTTAAACTGAATCTTCCTTGTAACTGGCCTGATTTTTAAGTAATATTAATACAAAAATATAGTAAAAGTAATAATAAAATTCAAAACAGGAAAATAAGTATTTCAATCCAGGGGCAGGTTCTGGATTCTGCACCTGGGATAGGGCAATCCTATTTATACATATAGGCTGGGGGACGAGAGGCTGGAGAGCAGCTCCAAAGAAAGAGATCTGGCAGTTTAGGTTGATGGCAAGTTGAACATGAGTCAGCAGTGGTCTGGCTGACAAAAAGGTCAACCATGTCCCGGGGTGCATCAGGCACAGCATCGCCAGCTGGTCAAGGGAGAGGATTTTCATGTTCTGCTCTGCACTGGTGCAGCCTCACCTTGAAAATTGTGTGCAGTTTTGGACACCTCAGTACAAGAGGACATCAAATCCCAGTTTGTCTGGAGAAGGGTGACCAAGGCGGTGAAAGGCCCTGAGCACAAAACTTGCGAGGAGTGACTGAGGTCACTTGGCTTATTCTCCTTGGGAGGAGAAAGCTGAGGGGTGACCTTATGCCACCCTATAACCTCCTCAAGGAAGGCAGCAGAAGGTCAGGTGCTGATCTTTCTCTTGTGACCCACAACAGGGATGAAGCCTGAGGAGTTCAGGTTTGACATTAGGAAAATGTTCTTGACTGAGATGGTCAGTCACTAGAACAGGTTCTCAGAGGAGTAACACCAAACCTATCAGAGTTCAAGGGGTATCTGAATGATGGTCTCACTCATATGGCTTAGTTTTTAGTCCCTTGAGGAGCTGGAATCTGGACTTGATGATCCTTATGGGTTCTTTCTAATTTGAGATAGTCTGTGGTTCTATGATTCTGTTATCTAACCAGGGTGTTATTTTCCCCCTAGAACCTGGAGTTTGAAATGCTACTAAACAAAGATGCTTTCTCATACTTTTACGTGGGCTCTGGTTCAATGTTCACCAGCCATGGAAGTGACTAACATGGACACCCAGAGATAATACTCTAGAGAAATCCATACTCAGGATGAACCCTGAGCAGCAAAAGCATGGTTATTGATGAGTTTTTTATATTTGCTGTAAATACTTTTCTGTGATCTGAAAAGGAGCATTTTTAAGGCTATCAGTGATTATTCCTTTGAGAAAAGAGAGGACCATGGTATCAATGCAGCTACTCTTTGGGCAGCCTGACAACACAAACAAAACTTGTAGTCTCCATGTTTTCCTCACATAGGCATGAGGAAAAACACAGGGTGTGCTCAGTGTTTCACATCGTAGGTGGCGAGGACTTTACGTGAGTTCACATGATGGCTCTTTACATGAGTTCACAGATGGTACTCTCCCTCCCTCCCTCTGTTTCCATGAGTCTTCTCAACTGCAGATCAAGTCTGGAAAGTGTGGCAAGTGTCCCCTGTTGCTTGCACACCACCTGTTGTAAGATAAGGTACAAATGCTTCTCTTCATGCCTACTGTGTTCTGCTAGTTAAAAATGGAGAGAGCAGTTTAAGAAGAAAGAGAACTTCATCTGCTCTGTACTCCCTCTGTACCAGGACTGGGGTTCCTTGCCCAACCCATTCATGTTAAGCTTAATTCAGTGCTGTTTCTTCATTTGAATTGAGTTCTCCCAAGATGATGGTAGCTTTTGCTCTGATTTTTGGTGGAATATGCTGGAAATAAACCCATGAAAGAGCCTCTGAATAGGCATAAATCTCAGCATTACAGACTGGGATGTTGAAATATAAATATCTAGGTCTTTTCATAAAAGCAATTGTCTTCCTCTACAAAGGCCAAAATAAACTTGCAGACTTGCATATAATTGATTTTATTTTTAAATCCCAGTGTGTCTTTACAGTGAAACTAAAAAGAGTACTGAAATTATGAAAAGAGGAGCTGTGGTTTGTTATCTATTTTTTCAACTTTTACTATGACATGATTAACTATGCAATTATTAGAGTCATTAATGAGGTTAGAAGAGATCACTCATAAGTGTTTAAAGTACTCTGAACCATTACTGTACAATTCTTTGAAGGTTAATGCATCGGGCACATTGTGAGGTACAGGGATATTCACAAGAGCATAAATTCTTACCCTGACTACCATTTATGGATTTAAGGCGCAGATTGGAAAGTTGAATTTTCAAATCTTAATTAGCCAAAAGACATGCCACTGAGGCATATCCCTGAGGAGGGAATTAGCATGTAAACAAAGTCATTTGACAGTGAGATGGGGGCAGTAAGACATCTTACTTTTCTACTATGAATACTTTTATAACGTTTCAATATGCATGGACAAGGTGCTGGGATCCTTTCTAATGCAAAGGAGCAGGTGGGACCAAAAGGTTCAATTCTCGCCCTTCATAAAGAAGAAGACAATGAACAAACATCTTTATTTCCTTCTGAAAACTGTGCAATTATACTAAAAATGCAATTTTTGTTGCCAAATTCTAATTGCATGCAAAATAAATGCATTCTTACCCTCTTCTGCTACGCCTCTCCAGAATCCACTATTTGTTGTGTTTTAGAAATCTGCACTCTTAACATGTCAAGATTAGGCTCAGCCAGTGCTACTGAATAGTTCAGACACTGAGCTCTGAATTAACTTTAGGTTTTTGACAGTGTTCCCACTTGTGCAGTCACTCCTTTGCGCATCGTTTGAGTTGAAAATGGAAAGGTCACTGTCTGCCTGTTGTGGGAGAAAATCAGTTAAATGTTTTCTGAGTAAACTATTGACTATCTTTAAATGCTATTCAGTAGCTGTAAATTTATACTGCCTTCAGGAGCTGTGACTGAAAATTAGAAATGAATATGTGGGCTGTGTGCTTTAAGAGGGAGGGAAAGGACAGCTGGAAAAGTTTCTCCTTGTTCCTGTTTTGGGGGAGGGTACCACATTCTCCACCACACAATTTGCAGCAGATTTTGCACCTTTTGATGATCTGAATTTCTATGGAAAGCAGCACAGTCTGAGTCTCTACCATGAGATTCAATCCAGTGATGCCTGTACTGCACCTAACCTTCCATGGATGCTCAAAGGATTAACTGTGCCCACCTTCAACCTTCCTGTCCTGTGAAGGGAGAGCCAAACTTGCTTTTGTTTTCACCTTTTCTCCTTAAAAACCTAGCACAAAGGTTTCAATTTTCAGCCTTTTGATTAGTGTTCAAAGTATAGTGGAGGAGCCATGATGAGCTACGTAATTAAGTGTTGATGTTTGCAGGGAGCCAAACTCAAACTTTTTATGAGAGTTACTGATACTCTTTCAGACCTGCAGCACAGTGGGAGGTCTTATGAACCAAAAAGTGGCCAGGCTTTTCTTCAGCTACAACAGATGGTCTCATAAAATGAACTATTTACCCTGACAAATCTTGCCTCAGCTATGTTCAGAATTTGAATTCTTCACTGAACTTCTTAAAGATACAAAGAATAGTAAAGATCATGTAAGCTTTTAACAGCCTTTCACGAGGAAGAAAAACAGCTCACAACAAAATAATAGTCTATGAGATGGTCAATATACTTTATGTTCTCATGAACTGCAGAACATTGAAGGCAAAGCAAATACAGGACAAGGGACTACAGCTAGAAAAACAAACAATATGAAGGTGAGAGACAGTTCATTCCTGGACTTCATGTTATCAACCCCACCTCTTGCACCTCCACAGCACAAGGGAGGGGAGCTGCTTATTAAGGAACCCTTTTTCCATGTTTTATTGTGAGCACCAGCAGTTAGTTTTGTTAACTTTGGGTTAGCCACACACACACATTCCAAACCAAATCAAATGGAAGTTATACCTCAATTCAGTGCATACTAGGTCACGTTTTATTCCTAGTGGTGTCGCCATTCAATTTGAGGAATTCCTGAAAAAATCTAGTTATGATTATTTTTCTGGTCTCTTCTTTGAAAATATCTTTTTACTGAAGGAATATAGACAATTACATGCCAGGATGCATTTCGTCATGCAAAACATTTTTCAGCAAAGGTGGCTACAGAAACAGTATGTGGTGAGCATTTGGGTGAGTCCATTTCAGAAAAGAGTCCTGAGCTGCCTTGCACAAAACATGGTAATGCAGATATTTGGATCCCTCCTTTCTGGAAGCAGACAATCTGTTTCTAAACACCTTAACAGAACAATAAATCAAAATCCACTTTCAGCTCTTGTAGCTAGGCGGAGGTATACCAATCTCTCATAAGCAGATTGTGCATCTGTTTTAATTGGGAATTACATTCCTGTGTAGAATATTGCAGAATATAGATGATAATTTAGAAATTCCTATAAGCAGAGAGTTTTTGGCCTTCTCTCTATACACACATTAGATAACAAGAGCATCTGTAGCTGTAGCAATAGGAAAACTCTGCAGAAGATTTTTCAGTCCAAGGATAAAATAAAAAAATTAAAGGAGCATGGAATTGTGCAAATGTTCGTGCATAAAATAAAAAAATATAAAAAGCTTTCATGATTCATTTTCAGTAAAGAAAATATATTGTTTCATATTTAGCTTCTGGTAATTTTTAAAAATTCGTATCTTAGTTATAAATAGCATATTGTAGTTTTCCATGAAGAACCTTGGATTGTCCTCTGCTTGAGAAATACCATATAAAGGATTAACATTTTTAGTAACACAGCATTGCCATTTTTCTCATGTAGCCTAGTTTGAATATACTTTATATTTTACTGCAATTGTCTGCAATATTCAGTGTCTTAGTACTTGGTAGAAAGGAAAACTATTTTATAATTCTATTACCAGAAAATGTAAGTTGTTCTTGCTTTCTACATATAGCATAAGAACAGAACTACAAAAAATACTGAAAACATAATTTCAGTGAAAGTGTGGTCTAGTTAAATATTTGGCCAACTGAACCAATGGCAGTCTCATCATATTTAAGATCTGAGTCTTTCAAGTTTGTGTTCCTCTACAGCAGGGAGCTATGGCAGCATATTACTAACTGAGGGCTGGATTTCAAATTTATAGAACCTACCAGGAATTAACTCATTGATGTATTAACTAACATCTGCTACTGGCAACACTGGAGCTAAATTCCTAAGTAATTTGTAGGCGGCACTTACCTGGTGCAACTATAACATATTTTAATAAAACACCCTCAGTTATATTTTTCTGTGAGGAAATGGGACAGATATTCAAATTTTTCTAGCTATCTACATAGAATCCTACTGAAATTAAAAAAAACCAAACCCCCCCCCCAAAAAAAAAAAAAAAAAAAAAAACCAACCAAACAAAAAACCCCCAAAACAAACCCTGAAAATGAAATTTAAAAAAGGAGCAATCCATGCAGTCAGATAACTTTCATTAAATGTGGAGCTTCCAGTTTTGAGACAGATTGTCATTATCTATGAGTTCTGTCCCCTTAGCAATTAATGACAGTGAAAATCTGTTAGACAAAACAAAATAGAAAGTGAAGAATTAAACAAGAATATTTCTGCTATTTCTAACTGAACTGATTATATAAAACTTTACCATAGAAACCCATTTCTTTCTAAAATATTTGTTTTGAACTCTACTTTCAAAACATTTATCTTTTAATAGAAATTCTACATTGTAAAATGTAACACTGTACTACAATTAACATTTTTAAATTGAGCAATTGAGATTTTCCTTTAATAACACCCAAATAAGAAATGTTGTACTCTCAGGATCTCTTTTGCTTTCAGAAAACATAAAACAAGCTTTTGCTTTTAAATAAGTATTATAGATAAAGCAAATAATTTTTACCTTTTTCTAAATATAAACCACAGTATTTCGACACATCAAAATCTTCATTTTTGGAGATGTTCTAAACTTTCATTTTAAGTTTATTTTTCTATATAAAATCTTTGGATACATAATGGCAAACATTTTTTTTTCTTGGGCAGTTAACTGTTCTCTGAGCCAGAGCTTCAACTACATAACTTCCATGGGCTCTTCTCAATAACATTTATATGACTCTGTAAATCTTAAAAGCAGTCTCCATTATTTTTACCTCAATTGATCCTTGCAATGAGTACAGGAAAAGTCCAAAAACATTGATTAGAATAAGGCCTTTTCTCATCAGATTGGAGTGAAATCCTCTGTAAAACTTCAGGCAAGAGACCTCAAAATATATTCAGTGGAAAGGAAGATGGCACATGGAGCTACTGGAAGAAAGAAAAAACATAACTATTATAGTTCCAGGACTAGCGCATAAAGGTCCAAACTCAGAAAAACAAAAATGGAAGAAAAGATAACATAGTTGGCTAGGGAAGAATGCGCGACACATTGCAAACATAGCCAGTAGGACATGCCAAAACACTCTGGAAGAATGCTGTTAATGACTTGAGGTGAGATATCTGAGATAGGGTAACCCTGAGAAATCATACAAGATGTGTCTTTTTTTGAGCCCTCCTACATGGCTAGCAGTGTGCAAATACTTCACCGGTTGCATTACACGTGTGTAGTAATGTTGTCTACTGAGTCAGTCCTAAGTCACACAAATGTGCTATATTTTAGTGGCTTTGCCAATTCTGGGGTTTTTGGGGGAGATGTGGGGGGTGGTGGGAAGTGTTTCTTGGTTTTTACTACTTTTTGCTTTTTGTTCTTTTTGTAAATGCTAAGATTAATCTTTGCATAAATAGAGAATTAATATTGCCTCTGCCCTAACGTTAAAGGACTTTGAATGGAAAAACTATGCTAAACTCTGAAATAAATAATGTTATGCAGCTCAGTGAGCATGCATTACAAATATATCATCTTCTTCCTAAATGACTGGACTATCACCATTGTTTTAGAAGTGTGTGATTTTGGTGCAGACTAGGGAAATGATCTCTCTGTTTACAGAAGACACCATCCCACAGTATCTGAGAGATGAGGAACAGCAACTTCCCTACATGAACCAAGATGAGCCAAGGAGAAATACAGAATCACTATTAAGAATGTGGCATCTATCCAGGACAGGGATTTAAACTGGAAACGTAGGCCAACATTCACTTGTGTTACAATTCCCTAGCCACATAGTTACTTGATAGAGAATAATTCTTCATCAGGAAAAAATGCCTGGTTAAGAAGCTTTTAACTTTTCCCAGAACCACTGAGTCAGGTAAATGTGTAAATACAGGCTGACTAAAATGCAAATGGCTAACTTACTAAACTGTATTTATGCATGGTCTACTAAAAAATTGGCTTTGCTTGATTTTCTCTTGGTAGAAATGTAGGTATTTTCTGATAGTTTTTTAACTTTGTTGGCTTTTGCCAAAACCTGGCTGTAAAAACTACTGTGAAAACCAATCTATTATAATGAAATGTGCCATCTACTACTTTTATGTGTGTATATGTTAAAAATGTTATTTTAATAGAGCAAAAATGAGTATATTTCTAAAGCATGTCTTTGGAAAGGTTAAAATTCTATGTTTGAATTTTAACCCTCCTTACTTGGGAAGCTGATATATTTTTTTGCTTATAAGGTATTTCAGAAATGATCCATGTTTTTTACCAGGTCTAGTATTTAAAGACTATAAGCATTCTGAATTGCCTTCAACCATGGAAATGTCTGATCCTGTGTAAAATATTGGTGGATTTAATGGAGCCTGAAATATTTTGATTAGCTCGAGCATGTTTGTGTGCGTTAACACCAAAGCCACTCTGTCACTCCCCTCCTCAGCCAGCGAGGGAAGAGAAAAATATATTGAAAAACACTTGGATTGAGATAAGTGAAGGGAGACAGCATCCATCAATTACTGTCATAGGCAAAACAGACTTCAGGAAATTATTTCAATTTATTACCAATCAAACCAGCACTGGATAATGAGAAATACAAAATAAATCTTAGAACACCTTCCCCCTTCTTTTTCCCTGGCTCAGTTTAGCTCCCAGTTTTCTCCTCCTCCTCTCCTGCAGCTTGCAGGGAACAGAGGCTGTGGTCAGGTCATCGCACATTGCCTCTGCCACTCCTTCCCCCTTAGGAGGAGGGCTCCTCACACTCTTCCCCTGCTCCAGTGTGGGGTCTCTCCCACAGCCTTCCATGAACTTCCCCAGTGTGAGTCCTTCCCACGGGCTCCAGCTCTTCACAAACTCTTCCAGCGTGGGTTCCTTATCACGGGTTGAAGACCTTCAAAAGTAAAATTCCTTTTTCCTTCTATTTACTTTTATTAGGTTTTAACAGTTATTAAGGGAAAAAAAAAGAAGCACCAGAAATAACATAAATTGAAAATTTCTTTTAAAAAATGGGTAACAATTCCATCTTTTCAATAGTCGCTTAACTCCCAAATAATAAAATGAAACAAAATCTTTAAAAGTGTGCACCAGGCTGCTTCTTATGCTCTATTAAGTACACCTATGACAAACTAAGTAGAGCACAATAGCAAACCTTTCTTTCCTGTGTTGTTGACTACTACATTTTTTGCAGCAGGATTTATCTCTTAATACATAATTTTCTCAGCTGATGATCTGGGCGCTTATGGTCCATGTAGTTTACCCAAGCAAATAATAATAAAAGTCAATAGCAACCACAGTAGAATCAATCTTCTAATTGTTTATTCCCTTCCTCAAGGATGAAAATATTGCCATGACTTTTAACCATATTGTAGATAATTGTCACATAATGATGCAATAAATTAAATGAAATTACGTGTATTTCCAGTAGATAAATTATATTTGGTGCCATCAACACAGAGATGTAAAAAGCCTCTTTTTTTTTTTCTTTTTTAATTTTCCTGACTGTTACAAATAAAATACTCATAGTAAATGTGAATGTCAAGGTTGTCTTAGGATAAAGTTCTGAATTGTTCTGCTTTTCATTCAAATTACAGTCAACAGGAGAAATTTTGAAGTGCCTTCCAAGAAGGGAAAAAGCCATAGAAAAATGTTTTCCTCTTTTTCAATGTTTAACTAAAAAACCCCAACAAAACAAGAGAANATGGATATTCTAATAAATCCCAGCAAAATCTAAAAATCCCCAGGAGGTGACTCTTTTTCCCAGCTGGCAATAAGTAGAACCTTGATACGGCTTTTAGTCAAGCCAGGTAACTTTTTAATGTGCAAAATTAGACAAATCCCAACTAAGTCTTCTAATAATATTTCTGGTGTATCAAACTTTCTTTTCTCAATAAATAACTTAATGCTCAGATATTTCGAAAGGATATTTCAGGAAGTTAATTCTACATCTTTATGCATCTTTGGCCCAACCATAAGCCAAACTCCAACATTAATCTTGAGGCACTTCATCATGCTCTGTCATAATATTTACATTGATTTCCTGGTTTGATTAAAAACTACATCTTCTTTTGCAAAGTTCTTGGGGTCTGTACACTTTTTTCTTCTCTAATTTCATACTGGTATTTTCAACCTTTTATTAAATTTTTTTGTAGTATTACGGAATTTTAAATCTAGTATAGCTTAAAGTGCTAAGATAAGTTGTCACCAATGGTTCATTTTCCCTGAAATGACAGCTATTGTACTTTCCCTGGGTGCATGGCTTGTGGCTCATGATTCTGTTGAATAGAGATGTTGAAACCTGAATTATCTTTTTGCTATTTGAAGTTTTTAGGTACTAAGATTTTATTTTAAAAGTTATAGTATTTTTATTATTTTTACCACTAAATTATTTTTTACTCTAAAACATCAATATCATGGAGCTGCTGAAAATTATGAGGATGGAAATAACTTAAATTACCATCTCATGTTATTTTCCCTGTGTTCATCTTCTTGTTTCTGCAACAATGGGAATAAGTTTTCCTTGCCTTTCAAGAGAATTGGGAATAGTGGTTGATAGTTTCATTGTGATCAAAATGTAAAAGGTATTGGCCACAAATACAAACAAAGCAACTGTGTTTATGTATGTACAGCAATTTACATTGATTACCCTGTGATTACACCCGCTGCAATTTTTTTTTAGCACAAACCACAGATTTCTTCCAAATTTTTCTCACTTAAAGGTACTGGTGGGTCAGTGAAGGAAACAATTCTGTTGAAAACAACAACCACTTGCCAAACTGGTAACCCAGCAAATAATGACCAGAAAAATGTCACATAAACTTTAGCCTAATCCTAGAAATATATGAAGCTAAAAAGTAAACAGGAAACAAAGGAAACTGAAACAAAGTTATTAATAATTAATTTAATGCCTGATGTTTCTTGAAAGCCTATTGGTTTAGATTCACTGTAGTTTATATACATAATGATTTATTTGTGGATAAGGCACGAATTATTTAAGCAATAAACTGATTTTTAAATGATATCAAAGGATGTTACCCTATGAAAGAGGGGATGGAAATCGTCATTACTCTATAATGACACATGGCAGCCATATTTGAGTTTCCTCTGTGCAATATGATCATGCTTCAAAAATATTTGCTGTACTTCTTATTCTCCTTTATTTGATGGAAACACCTATATACATCTTAATAGTCTGACTGCTTTTGCTTTTTGCTCTTATTTGAATTTTTCTGCCCAGATAGCTATATTTGCAATAATTTTCAGGATGAGTCTGATTTTAAAAACAAATTAAATGCAAGGTTACTTGCATTCTCTAAGAAGTAAAATATAAATTTTAAAAGCTAAAAGTGACCATACGGATTATCCATCAAAGATCAGATCTTGTTTAGTCAGTAAACAATAGATAAGAAATCAGAACAAACATCACTTTGAAGATTTTATTAATATAACTAGTGATAAGCCAATCTATTTATTTTTAAAGTGAAATTTTAAGAATCAATGCATCTTCAAATTTATTCTGTGCTTTCAGTAAGTCTTTATATAGTTGTGTTTGATTAGGCTTGAAATTAGGAAGAGGCAACTAGAAAGAAAAAGCTGTCATTTTTATTATCCTGTTTTTCTGGGTTCTCCTTATGAGATGACAGGGGGAAGTTAACAAAATTTATTATTTAACCTGTAATTATTGGCTAAGTCAGAGAGCTGCTAATGACTCTGGGGAGACTCTCCAAGTGACTGTAATACTATACTGAAATCCCACATGTATTTCCAGTGAACTTGAAGAATGAGCCAGCTGAACTTACCATTAAATAAAGTATTATGTAAGAGAGTTGTGAATCATACTTAATTGTAACCAAGATATTTCTCTTACTTAAATATAAATAAAATATTTTCAATATTCTTCTCAAGATGGTACCTTAATTGTATTTTGCTCTAAGACTTAATAAAAAATTACAGTTATTTATGTCAAGGCTGTACTATAACCCAGATTTGGTTTCAAATTTGTGAAAGTGAAGTCAAGATTGGCTTGGGATCAGACTGTGAATCCCTCCAAATCACTTCCACAAAAAAAAAGTCATGTGGTTTTTTTTTTTAATACATCCTTGCATAATAACATTTATAAAGGTAGAAACATAGGACATCCTTGTAAGTGAGAAACATGAACTGAAAAAGAACCAGGGATAAATGCTTCTGTGAGTGAGAGACAGGGGCACACATCAGAGACAGGCTTTGGTGTCCTACAGATGTCAAATTTCATCTAGAGATTTTTTTAAGAAAGAATCTGGCATTTTTCCTTGTCCAAAGGGATCCACAACAGGACTCGGACAAGAGGGGGAAAAGTTCTGCATCATGGCAAGGGTTCAGCTACTGAATTGAATATAGGGAGCTTTACTTCCTTACATAACTTCAGCACAGAAAGCAACATGCATTATCAGGAATGCAGGCAATGGTACAAATACACGATTTGTGTTGGATGCAAAGTATAATCTCAATTTTTTAATCTTGTTGAGAAAAGAAACAAGAAAGAAAATGGCAAGAGAGAAAGAGAGAAATGTGAGTTAAAGTCAGCTGGCCTCGCAGAATATTTTTGCAGCCCCTGTTATTTACAACAGTCTTAAGAGGACATAGTTTCTCTAAAGACTGTTTTTCAGAGGCCTTTATTTGCCTACTGAGATCCACTAGCTATACCTTATTTTTACATTACTTTATATAAACAGAGTTTAGCTTGAATATTACAATGTCTGTGAGAACCAGTTTTTCCTCAGCCAATTAGGAAGATAAATGGCTGGGAAAGATTCAAGTCTTTAATCTCAGTAACAGGACATAAATGCCTGGTAAAATTATCACAGTTCACAGCCACTGTTGCTGAAGCCAAAGCAGAAAGGTACATCCCAGCAGGAGAGTAGTGGACAAGCCTCTGAGGAAAGAAACAGGTGTGGAATTTTTCCCCAGGATCTATGAAAGAAAGAAAAATTACTTGTCTGGGTCAAATGGAAGACATGGGGGCTATTCGTGATAGAGAGCTTCCCTTTTAAAACCTCCTTTTGTAACAGCATTACTTGCCTATAATTATTCCTGCTGCTGACATGGATACGGAAGGCGGGAAGGCTGCTGGATGATGGCTGTAATTGAGTATTACTGACATCCATCCAGTGCAATGCTATCTAGACTTTCTGTTGGATTTAAACTTTTTTGCTCCTACATTAAGCATTGTTAAACTGTGCAGAATCATACAAAATGCATAAGGTGGGACTGACTGTCTTTACTATCAAGGCTGCACCAACTTGGAGCAATTTTTCTTCAGATTTGAAAACATCATCTCCAAAAAGCTCCATATTGCATAGGAGTCAAGAACAGCTCAGAGTAAGGACTCCAAACCAGTTCTTTGCTCTGTTAATTAATTGGTTTAATACAGAAAACAACTTTTAAATTACACAGTCATTATTCTTCAACATCACTGTGTTCCAGGACAAAAAAATAAATGAGTGGGGCAAGGATTTCTGTTATTCTTCTTACTCTGGACCTTAGTGATATAGAACATTTTCCTTGGTGGTTAACCTAGGAGTCAGGACTTTCTCATTGCCCACAATGAGGAATTCAGTATGGGGAAAGCTAAATTATAGCAAGGTTTCTTACCTGTTCCTGTACACATCAGCTAGCACTATTTTGTCTATGTGACTCAGGTCAGATGAGGACTACTGGCACCACAATATTGGCCTCTCTCTCAATATACTTTTCTGTTGATAAAATTACTAATGAGAAAAAAATGGCCCCATTAAATAACTGGAAGTGTTTTAATTTACTTCAGTAGGCTCAGGATGTTGTCTTTATTTTCTCGTTTCCATTGGTGTATGAAATCCTGACAAGAAAAATAGATGCATTTTTGTCATTAATAAAAAACAGCCCTATTATAACTTAATATCCTTTTCCAGTACTCATATACTGTTTTAAAACTGTGTATTCTTCTCCTTTAAAATATTTACCCTCTCTCTTCTTCTGCACCTGACAAATTTCAGATTCTCTTAAGTGAAAATCCAATGATTTTGCTGCTTATCTCATGGAAATACCTCAGCATGTAAAAGATCACTCTTTTTGAGACCGTAGGAAATGCTTCAGCCTATCATTAGATGCTGCTAATTAAACTGCTTCTCACTGCTTTTGGCCTCTTCCATCCCATTCCCATTGCATAGTCACAGCTGTGCTACTCTCAGTTAAATGCACTACTCAGCTTCACAAAACCACAGAATCACAGATAAACTGAGTTGGAAAGGACCCACAAGGATCATCGAGTCCAGCTCCTGCCCTGCACACAACACCCCAGTAATCACACCATGTGCCTGAGAGCATTGTCCAAATGCTTCTTGGACTCTGTCAGGCTGGTGTTGTGACCAGTCCCTGGGGAGTCTGTTCCAGTGCCCAACCACCCCCTTGGCGAGGCACATTTTTCTAATATCCAACCTCAGCCTCCAACAGACAGGCTTAGTTTTGAAATTTCTAGAAGAAAGCAGTGTCTTGTGGCTGTAGCTCATGGGTTCTATAGGTTCATTCCTTGATCAAATAAAATGAGGGCTGTTTTCACCATCCCTTACAGAGAATTTAATCTAGCAAGTTCTGCCAGCCCCAGAGGCTCTGACTCTGCCCTAGAACAGATGGCAAGCATCACCCTTGCTAAGGAATACATGAAACCTTGACTGTACAAAAATCAATCTAGCTTCATTTTCATAAATCATGAAAGGTAGATTGCCTCTGAGAGTAGGGATTTGTATTCCTGGGCATTCAAATCAAGAGATGAAGAACACTCTCATCTGACACTTTACCAGCAAACATAGTATCATGTGCTTTTAGGATATTATATCAAACAGGGCTGTTTTTCATTAATGACAAATCTTGTCAGGATTTCATACACCAATGGAAACAAGAATATAAAGATGACATCCTGAACCTACTGAAGTAAATTAAAACTTTCATCACAGACAGTCCAGACTTTTGCCAGCAAATATAGGACTGTTCACAATAAAAGAAATAAAAAGCCTCCTTATTATTGTAAGTGCTGAGCTCAACAGCTTTTCACTTGTTCATTGATATTTTTTTTTTGAGTCAGCCATCCTTTGCTATAAAGCTTCCCAGCTAGAGCCTCCTCACACCTCTCTAATCAAATCTGACCATCTGAGAGGTACTGGATGGCCTCCCCCCAGATCTCATCAGTGTCATTTATTGAACAGATGCACCATTTTCAGTACACCACAAGACTGTGTTCTCTGCAGAGGAGCTGAGCTTGCTGCCCTGAGCATATCCCTAGACCTTACAAATTGGCAGTGAGTTTTCCCTTGCAAACTGAGGTAATCTTAGCCTTCTGGTACCCCTCTGCAATGCTGCTAAGGCAAATTTTCTGCTCTGCCCATATTCCACCTCTCCCCACCTTTGTGCAAGAGATCTAACAGGGCACTATTACCCTCAGCATGGCCAAATTCCCAAGTGCCCTTGAGCACATCCTCTTCCTGTCACTCAGGTTTTGAGGCTGCTCTTCAGAACCGAAACACAAGGGGTTGTTTATTCCCTCCCAGACCTGTTTTACAGCTTTTCCTTGATGAGCTGCCCACAAACCAAAGTACATATTTAAAGCCTCTCACTGATCAGCACTGTCTTGATGTCCTTTTCTGTAAGCTTTTCCTATGGTGTTTTTTTTAGTAAAGGATGGGAAAAACCATTCTATCTATAAACTGTATCTATTCTATCTATAAACTTTAATTGTAATCTTGTTTCTTCAGACTTACTACTCAGGAAATCTTCCACTTTGCAACCCAACCACACTCAGCGTCTACTGCCTCATGTCCCTTACACACTTTTACTCACTCTTCTCTGTTTCACAGGGTTTTGCATACACAGTTATAAGTTAAAAAAAAAAAAGAAAAAAAAATAGCAGAAATAATAAAAAGTAGGTAGGTATACTAATGTATGAATTCCAGCAAAAAGCAGAATTATATATTTGTAATCTTCCAAAGCAGCACCACCACACCAGTGTAAGAACCTTTGAACATAAAATAAAATCTGTATAGAACACATATTCTCTGTGGCAGACATAATCCTTACTGGCAGTTAATCTTAGATATGAGTGCACCATGCCATACTATCATAGAGGTTCACCAAGTGCTTCTCAGCTTTGCTGATTAACTTTGATCATCTTCAGAGATTGGCAGTCACATCTAGGATTTTCTTATTTATAAGATCTTAAAAGGAGCCATGTAGGATGTAGGCTCTTCTTATTTCCTAAGTATATTTTTCCCAGATTTTTATACTTCCTATATTTTCTAGTTTGTATATATGATAATATAGATAAGTGTAATAGACCTTCTGGCTTAAATATAAAAATTTAAGATTTATCTTCCAGGCTGAAAGGAAGTATAAAAAAAATAAACCTAGTGTTCCTTGGGGCAAACCACTAGAAACAATCTCTAAAAAAAATTACGCTTCACACTCAGCATTTCGTCTTCCTCAGACCCATTGTCACACCTCCTGCCTTCAGTGCCAGACAGAAAGCCTGATAGTACTGTCAGCACTGCAGGATCACCAAAGCTATGGAAGCAAGAATTGTGCTCTTTGTGCATTAGCAACAAAAGCAAAGGCTATAAATCAGGAATCTAATTTTTTAAAATATAACTAAATCAAAGAAAAATGCTGCACATTCCAGATGCTGGAGAGATATTCTAGCATGGGCCCAGAGAAACATAAAGAAAACCTGCACTGAAATTTATGATCTAGGTATGCTTCTTTCCTGCCTTTACTCTCGTAAACCCCATATATTTCAGAACCTTTCCATTGGAAAAGAAAGATTGGCTCAATAACCTAAATTTTTATATAAACTGAACTTATTATTTAATGACTAAGGTAACGTGGTTATTTATATTTACTCTTTTGCTTTTTTTCCTTGAAAGAAGTGCTATTGTTAGTAGAAATTTCACAAAACTGAGACAGTAAAATAAAAAGAGGTTGTAGAAGCCTCATCCCCAGAAACTTTCAAGGTTTCAAGGTTTAGATGTTATTCCAAGCAACCTGGTCTAGTTGAAGATATCTTTGCTCATTGCAACAGGATTTGAATAGATGACCTTAAAATGTCCCTTCCAACACAGATGATTCTGTGATTTTGTGATTCTATGATTCTAAGAGCTGCTCCAAAACCCAGCTGCAGAGTTAAAAATGCCTCTTATTCTGTAACAATGCTCAAATTGTCCGTGTAATATTTTGCATCACCCTGTCATACCATCATGGAATGACCAGCTGACCACTAAACCGGGTTTGGCACTGAGTGGAGCTATGGAGGTGGGTGAGTCTTTCTCTTAGCTGTGCTTTATGGGGACACACTAAAGCCTCACTGTGGAAACTGAAGCTCTTTAAACCTCCTTGTACAGGGGCCTTACCTTGCTCCCTTCTGGAGTATGTTGCTTCCACTGTCCCTGCAGCCTGCCAGGGAGGCAAATCAACTGTAAACTGTTTTTTCTCTACAGGAAAAAACAAGCAATCACTTTTTTATGGTTTCATTTTCAGAGTACTGTAAAACTATATTTTATATGAGTGTGCAATTTGTTTTAAAACCAACACATCAGCCTTCATTCCAAGGTGTCTAAGCTCTAGCAAAAGAGAAAAAAAAATCTGGATTATTTTTCATAAATTTAACTGCATGGTCTCAGAGCTACCTATTCCAAAAACAGCCCTTCAGCAAAAAAGCAAAGTCCTGTTCTCGTTGTGCTACAATTAATTCTTTAAGAATTCTAAAAAGAGTCTCCCTTCTTTCCAGTCTAAGTAGTTCACCATCTGCTTGCAAAACTAAAGGAAAAATGGCAATTTTATGATGTCTCTTCTGACATTCAGTCACAGGTTATCCCTCATTGATATGCCTCATTCTGGGTCAAGATACATTTTGCTTTCTGCTAGCCATTTCCAACTGTGAAACATATGACTGAATTTCCACAACTGTTTCACATCACAACGTCGTAGCCTTGGGAATTAATAGTAAATATTCACAATGAATAAAAAGAATTTTTACTCATGGTACTCCCACACCACTTTGTCATTAATAACCATATTCCACAACAAATAAATGCAAAAGCTAGAAACACCTAGCCACCTGACTGACATTCATGACTTCTTATTTCAGAAGTCCTTCTTGGGATTCTTATGTCATCAGGGAGAGGCAACATACTTTGATTTTAATCCTGGAAGAAAGATTGCTCTTTTAGTGGTGCTATACTACAAGATTTCTTTCACAGTGGATAAATAGGAAGCTGTCACCTGCTTTTCTCCCACATTCCAGTGGCACTAATCAACTAGAAGATCTTCCCTATTCTACTGAGATAGCGTTTAGTACTGTGTTACATGGACAAAAAAAGTCATTCTACAGAGGCACACATCATTTCCATTTCCATTTCCATTTCCATTTCCATTTCCATTTCCATTTCCATTTTCATTTCCAATTCAGTTCCCATTTCCATTTACTTTTGGTTTCCTTTTCCTTTACCTTTTTCATGTCTTGCAATGAAGTATGTTTTTCAGAAGTTAAAATGATTGTTTGTATCAAAAATGGCAAGAAAAGCAGCAAAACCACGACAATTAAATTTCTAGACTAAATAATGAATACCTAATTAGAAACAAATTCCAACTGTAGCAGAATGTCTCTTATTTTGTAATAAAAATGATAAAGCCCAATATTAAAAATTCTGTGAAATAGTATATGAATGAACAGGGGGAAAACAAATTTAATTTTCAGTCAGAAAGGGCAGTTTTATTAAAATAATTTCCTGAGTCTGAGCCATCTGAACCAGTTATGCCCAAAGTATAAATTAAATAACTTAAAGCTATTTTCTTGCTTTGCTCTGGTAATATCAAATATGTTTACTTTTACATTAATTTTTTAAATGTTTCAAATTGGATTTTGCTACATTAATATGTAATGTAAACATTCCAGTCAAGATATCCGGGGAGCAGAAAGAATTAGAATGAGCATTTTGATGGTTCTCAATCAAAAATCTTTAAAGTTTTGCTTCTTTTGGAAGGAGCAAATTCAATGATGAAAAACATTTCCAGGTACCTACTCTCACAAAGAATCATAGAATCATAGTTGGAAGGGACCCATCAAGATCATCACGTCCAACTCCTGGCCCTACCTGGGGCACTCCAAGAGTCACACCATGTGCCTCAGAGTGTTCAAATGCTTCTTGAGCTCTGTCAGGCTTGGTGCTCTGACCACTTGCTTGGGGGGCCTGTTCCAGTGCTCAGCCCCTCTCTGGGTGAAAAAAATTTTCCTGATAAGTATTGGGTTCTCAGTTTCCACCAAGATTTCCTTTGGTGCCTAAATGAAACTCAAACTTTGCCCTGGAAACATAAGTGTACGTATTGCAAGGTTTAGCAAGTCAAAAGCATAATAACAAGACTTCCTTCCTGCCTCCTTAAATAAGCTTATCTCACAACAGCAAGTTTTATTTATGAATGAAGTCACAATGCAACCTGATATTTTTGGGGATCCAATAAATGCTTGTATTGCAGAGGAAGATGTTGCTGACAAATATGTGACCCATATAAGGAAGCAATGGCAAGGTAAATGGACACTTCTGTGGTTGCTTACTAAGTCATTAATACATGTTGTTTATTGTAGAAAAACTGTCAGGAAACATAAATCAGTACATGCAAGTGAGGTAAAAATACCACCAACTGCAGCAGCTTCATTTACATCCCCACTCATCTGCAGGCAGATTCCATTTTCAACAATGTTAGTCAGGAACAATTCCTGAGAAATTAGTGGCAACATGCAGCATGGGGAACTATGAAGTTACTTTTTGAGGATAGTATGTGATTTGGTATATCCATTGATTTTTGTATTGTAATTTATTAGGACTGAAGGGACAGGAGAATAAAGCACAGATCCAATCCCTACCATGTAGACCAGTGCATAGAGCTCAGAGACACTGGCAATAGAATCTGTTTCAGAATTGGGAGCAATATATCCTCAATACCAGCCTGAAGCTGGACACAGCTTAATCCCTGCCTGCATGGGTGCAACACTCTGCTAAGGTAACAGCACTGCTTCTGCCACCTGAGATTTCACTACACAGAGCACCTTGAAGCCCAAGGGTGGTGCAAGCTCTGAGTGCTCTCTAGAGTACTTAATCAAAAAGATGTTTCTAGGCTACTCAGGTTGGTATAGCTATAATCAAGAGCCAGAAGATTACAAATGGTGCAGAGAACTCAGCTGCTCAGTGACCTAAAACAAGCAGCTGCTCAGGAAATGGAGTGTGTAAAAGTAGAGGTTGGGATTCATCTCCATTTAGTGGCAAGTAAGGAATCAAAGGTTACACATTTCAACTAATTGTCTCCAGTCTCGTAACAGAGAATGGAAAGAAATGTGCACTTTCAGTACTACTTAGCTCAGACAAACATTTAGAATGGATGGAAACTGTTGTGGTTTAATCCCAGCTGGCAACAAACACCACACAGCCACTCATTCATTTTCCCCTGGGAAACAAGGGATAGAATTGGGAGAATAAAAGTAAGAAAACTAGTAGGTTGAGATAAAGACAGTTTAATAATGGAAAAATAACAACAACAACAATAATAATGAAAATGATAAAAAGAGAGAGAAATAAACCCCAAGAAAAACAAGTGATGCAAATGGAAAACAATTGCTAGCTACTTGCCTACCAGTACCAGTCAGTTCCAGAGCCGTGACCTCCTGCCAGCCTTCCCACCAGTTTATATCTTGACTATGATGTCATATGGTATGGAATGTGCCTTTGGTCCGAGGGGTCCAGGCTGTCCCCTCCCAGCTACTTGTTCCTCTCCAGCCTTCTTACTGGCAGGGATCAAGAACCTGCAAAGTCTGTGATTTAGTGTGAAGCACTGCCCAGCAGCAACTAAAACATCAATGTGTTATTAACCTTATTCTCATCCTAAATCACAAACACAGCACTGTCCCAGCTACTAGGAAGAAAATTAACACTATCCCAGCTGAAAGTAGAATAAAAATGCATAGATTTTAAGATATTAGAGTTAGATTAGATTAATCGCACCAAGCATGTCTAAAGCTGCAGCAGTGGGGTCTTGACATAAGAACTTTGACAATAGCCTTGTGGGAAGAGAGACTTAAACACTGATTTTAAAGGATGCTGCCTCTAAAGATACAAATACATATTTGCTTATATACTATATACTGCTTGGCTATCAAATACTCACGCTTTGAAACATGGAAACATGTCACTGAAAGCTCATACCTGCAAAAGAAATAAAGTTTTTACTAGGGTTCAGGTTCCCTTGAACACTCTGAAAGCTCCAGGATAGGACAGAGTGCTGAGGTCAAGACAGGGAAAGCTGTTGACAAGGTCATATTGGATACAAATATCCAAGTAAACAAGGCTAGAGACATATATCCACTAATATAAAGACCCAATAAGGTTATATAGATGTGTATTAGATCCTTGTAAAAAAATCCAAACAAACAATTGTTACCTAAACAATGAAAATAATCAATGTCTTTCTAAATAGTCGTTAGACATGATAATTTGCTTTAACTGAATCACATAAACTGATTTGTATATAGAGCTGTACTACTATATATTCTTCTGCAGTCTAGAGATTATGTGACAAGGTTTACTTCACTAAACAAACAAATACATGTCAGAGTCAAATCTGTGCTTTAAATTGTATGAGATTTCAAGCCTTAAAAGACATAAAATCCAAATATTGGGTCTCTGCACACCAGGAAAGCCAAACTTCTGTCACCAGAAGCAAAGCATCAGCAGAATTGCTTTATTTCTCTATGTTTACCTGTCCTTGAAGTGACTATTTCTCAGCACACTGCAGTGTGCAATGAAAACCCAAGCATCCTTCCTCTTTTCTTTTATTGTTATACACAGTTTGAAATGTCTGAATGGAAAAAAAAGACCACTTGTTCAAATTACCTCTACACTACCACATCTATGGAAGTGAAAAAGAGGGAGAGAAATCTCTAGAAATGTGATTCATCATCATTACATGACCAGTACAAAGAACAGTTTGTGAAGGTTTTTTACAGCATCCAAATGTGTCATTTAGGATAATCAGTCCATGTCTATTCAGATAAAACAGTTGAATGCCAAAAGTGCTGTAAACCTTTAGCATACTAAAATATCTCTCTATTAAATATGTTACCAGAAAGCCCCCCCTCCCCCAGCTCATGGCACAAACTGAATGTCTCCTGTTGGGATTCCCCCTGTTTTGGGCACCCACACAGCATACACAGGGTACAACACAGTGTGAGCAGTAAGCCTGTATGGGCTGGGGGCTTGTCCGTAAATGGATCATCTGGGTGATGCCTCAGGTTTTAGCTTTTATATTTTTCAGATTCTGTACTGCTTTAGTGTGTAGTTCTGAGCTTCATATTAGGGGATCGCAAGCTCTCTTCACAGAGTAGGCAGACAAAGCAATTCCTTCTCTAGCTGGGAACCAAGGACAAATGATCCAAATTTCAGGCCCAAGAGCATAAACAACGTGGACTGAAGAGAGAAAAACAAGAAGGACGGGACCTCATAACCTAAAGCTATAATTGGACAATTAACTCCAATATGCTAATGGACCAAAACTTATAAAAGTGAGAGACCTCGTGACTGGTCATCCATTTTGTGACCGTTTTGGGTCCATCTTGGGTGTAGCCCTGGCTGGGCTCTTGTGCTGCCCAAGGTGTATCCATTGAGGCCTTTGAATAAGTAGCTACTTTATTCTTTAACTCCGTCTAGCCTCTGCTCTAGGTCACCCTTCACAAGGCACTTTGGGTCCTCTGGGTCTGCCTGAAATTCCACCACGGTCAGGAGTACAGCAAAGTTGCCATCCACAAGAACATCTTGCCTGTCTCTAGTGTTACATGTGGAGGTTCAACCAGTTTGTGCTGTTGTAATCTGCCTTGAGATGGGGTAATCTCTAACAGATGCCCACAGCTCTCTAAAGTCTTTAATTTTCACTTATCAGAGGTGTAGTGTACAAGAATCTGGGCCACATAATTCTGAATTGCCCATGAGTTTAAATCAATAACTGCTTTTCCTCCATTTCTATTCTTATAAACTACAATCACTATCCATAAACCCTAGTCAGAAAAAAATGTATCACTGAATTTGTATTCACAAACACTGATCCCATGATATTTCATCAGTTCACTGACATCTCTAAAACACTTTGATTAATATCTATGCCTTTGGCATCAAAATGTTACAAGTACAGCTGTACTTTCTGCAGCCCTCAGTGCTTGGGTCTATGAGAAATCAAATGCTGTGGTGGAATGGTTGCTCTGTTGACTCCTATTTACTAGATACTTTACTGCTTTTCTGACTCTCTCAACTAATTTGTCACCCACCCAATCTGTCATCAAAAGTCTGAACTTCTGCTCCTGCAGCAAGAGCTTTTTATTTGTCAAAGATTCCCCTTTATTTTTTCAAAACCAGAGATAATCCCTCCTAAATACCAACAAACCAATTTATCCAGCTGTACATGCCCTGTGTCTTTGCCTTCTGCCTTCATTCCTTGCAGGGACAGATGTTTCCATGGATATTTATCCCCTCTGAATATTTCTTTGCTTTGCTTCCAACAGAAGCTTTATCCCCTCTGACAACTGTAAAAAAATATATATAAAAATCTCACGCAGCTTTTGATGATTATTCCTTTGTCATTTTGATGCCACTGCTGTTTTCTTCTGTGTGGGAAAAAGGACAACACACCAGCCTTATTTTGCTTACAAGAAGTTACTTCAAACAACAAAACACTGTGAAAGCTACAAGACATACAGAAGGAGATGGCTTTTTATCCTTATAGGAGTAAAAGAAAAAAAAGAAGCTATTAATTAGTTTAAAAACAACATCTAAGAATTTATGCCCTTTTAAACAGCTTGTTTTTTAAACTTGTATTTTTTTCTTCAACAGGATTTAGAAGTGTCCCTTAAAATACCCCATGGTTACACCATTCTACTGTTACTATTTTTCAAGGCTCATGAGTGGATTTTCCATGGATCTTAACTCCAAGGCAGAACAGAAGACATCTTTAAAAATCTGGTTAGACACCCATATCATCAAATACATGCGTTTGCAATTATTTTAATCAGTCCTTCAAATAAAGGTTAATGCAGTGCTTGTTAATGTTATTACAATATTATATATTCAGGTAAATGTATGTTCACTTATTTCAATCTGCAATCAGCTGTACTTCTGCCTTTCCCTTTCTCTTTTGGCTCTAAGAGGGGATATTAAAGCCCAGAACACTATTAGTGTAATGTTATGATTGAGAAATTACACTTACAAGAGCAAAGATACTCAAAGGACGGTTTCTGGAGCAACCGCAATTCAGCCAGCTTGCAATTTATGCATTTCCTGAAGAGAAATTCTGCCTCCTGCTCACAGCTGGGCTACATCCTTATGGTTACCCCTGGCTGTGGAGTGACTCTGCAGATGTTTTGTCCTTTTGCAAGCTGCTGCAGTCATATGGGATTCATGCTGCCTGGATACCCCACTGAGGACCCAGTCACCAGCTGCAAGCTAGGAAGATCCCAGCTAAGACTCCTCTTAAAAACCCTCCTCCCACACTAGGACACGTCCCAGGAGTTCTTAATGGCACAGTCCTCCCTGTGCCCTACTCCATGTATCCAACTGTACTAAGCCTCTTCTGTGACTCTTCCTTAGACAGTAAAATTTGTTCCAATTTGCCTTAAATTAGCATCCTTGCTCATCAGGATCCAAACTAGCCCCAGTGTCCTCTGAGAGAGCACCCAGGAGCTGTGGTCTGAGCAGCTGCAGAGCCAGGGCCTCCACACTGCACCAGAAATCCTAAAGATGGAGGCCCGGACTTACACACATGACAAATGCGTATGAAACCCTCATGCTGATACAGAAGTAATAGTAAATTCCCCAGTTTAACATCCCTAGAAGCAATAATGGCTCGTATTATCACCGAATATCCTGAGGTGGAAGACACCCACAAGGATCATAGAAGTCCAGCTCCTAACATCAGCCAAGCCCTGGCCAAATATATCCCACCTCCAGATTCATATATGCAGCTCATACTGAAATAAAGAGTAAGTTTGGACATCTGTAGGCTGAGTTTTGTCATGTTTATAGAAGCACCAGCTGATGAGATTTGGTCTTGGTGCTGGGTTTGAAATCAGTTAGACAATATTCTTTTTTATAGAAAACATTCTGTACCACTGAAATGGTATATGGCAGTTTAAAACTGGCTATAACACTGCCAAGTATAAACACAATTAAATTTTAACATATTAGTATGGGTATAGGAATATTCTCCCAGTAGGGGTTAATACCATCATAAAATAATCTTTAAAACAAGTTATAATGGTGGAAATCACATTCTCAAAACTACTGACACATGAGGCCCAGCTCTCCAAGAGCTGTGGCCAGAGTACTGTCATCTCATGTTTCTCTAATACTCTCAAAGCCTGTTTTGAAGTGTCAGATTTTGATCTGAATTTGGAAAGGCTCAAGACTTTTGAAGAAACCAGTGGGACCAAGCGGCAATCCTCTTGATGTGGGTATTTGGGAAAGACATCTGACATTTTCCACAAACCAGTTGCAATGGGCTTAAACAAGCAATTAAAAACATAATCCAAACCAATTAGAATTTCTTCCTAAGAATGTCACTACAGTGTTACAGGTGAAGTAATAGACAGAGGTGGTATTAAAAAAAAAATAGAGGGGAAACTAATTCACATTTTAATAAGACAAGAAAAATCTGTTGCTAATAACAACTTTCTAAAGATAACCTCCAGTTTCCAGGGTAAAAAAAAACAGCTCTAAAACTCTCATAACTCTCTGTTAAATTAATCGGATTTCATGAGTTTAACAGGGTTAATAGTTCTGTCATAGATCAGTAAATATTTTGAATGTTGCTTCTTGAATCCCACAAAATTAAAAAGAGTGATGAAAAATCATCTTAAAGTAGCCAGTGCAGCACCATCTCTAACCTGTGTTCAAGAGCATCCGACCACCCTTCCCTGTTTATAGGACTAAAAAAAGAGACCATGTTATAGCATGAAAGAACTGATCTAATTCAATGCCTTCTTCCTCATTACTCCAAACTTTTGCTGAAGTTTCATCATTTGTTTTCATTTCATCAATAAGACTTCAGGTTCCTGAAGTCAAAAATGAACTCTTGGTTCTCTGTGTAAACCTCCATGCTCATTATTGCATTGAAACTTTAAACAATGCTCAGAGTAGAGAAAGAGCACTGAAGGTCATGACAAATATTTTGGTCCTGTCTCTGGGATCAAAATTTGCTTCAGATCTTGGTCTTGGAAGCAGCTAAGCCCTGTCATTATTTAGACAATTCAAGAAAATTTCTTCAGTCAGGGTAGCCTACATCTATTTAATTCAGTGCCTCTCAGTTTATGTTGCAGGGTTAAAATTTATCACCATTTTCTTCAAAGAGCAATCCCATAGACTTGCTGCAGGTTTATATTTAGTCTGAGGACAATGTTCTCCCTTTTGTAGCATAGGGCCCCAACATCCCAGTCCTTTTGTGCCTAGAAATGGAAGGATGAAAAATTTGCATAAATATATGGATATAATGAAAGTATATTTCTTTTGTGTGGTATTAGCCAACATTATTATTCCTAATACTGATAAATTAATTCCATGTGCCATATGACAGAATTTCTCTAAATATTTGCAGGTTTAAACCATTTTATTCTTTCAGCTATTGAACAAGCTTCTTAAAAATTATTCACCAATAGAGCTTTGTAGTTTCAATGGGAGTGTGTTAATTTAACTTTATATGTGTAATGGATAAAAAAAGTCCATAATCTCATATTTTGTCTGTAGTGGCCAGTAACATATACTTGGAAGACCGTATTTTACACCTTGGTGTCATGACAAAAATATATCACATGTCTAGAAAGAAAGTCTATTTCTACTTTTCCTAGTGTTCTAGGAAGTCTGGATTTTTTTTTCTATGCACTATCAATGTCAGTTAAATTATTCAAACTATTTAGATCCAATGTAAGGGGCAACAATAAGTGTTTAATTCAACAAACTAGCTTTTTGTCTGTATGCCACTGTAGCTTCTAAATGTGAAATCCTTTGGGAAAGCTTTGTGGATACATGGTTCTGTTTTAAGTTTCCTAATGCGAATTTGAGAATCTATGTGCCTTGCAGTGTGCTGTCTGAACAAATTTTTATGCTTTCATCCTGAAAACAGTATTATGCTTACAAAGAAAAATCTGCTGCAGCGAAATGTCTGCTGACTCACTGCTGTTTGCCCCATGGTGTTCATTTAGATTAGTGCTGCTACAGTGATTTAGTTCCACCTCAGAAGATAATGAGTCTAAATTTTATTTCTGTTAGTTGTGCAGGCATGTACTGCAGGATAAATATCTGCAAAGCAAAGGTGAAGGGACAGAAGAAACCGTTCATTTTGTAGAAATAATTTTAAGGTAATGATGATTCTTTTTCTTGTCTTTTTCACACACACACAAAAAAAGTCTTCTGTCATGAAACATCAAATAATGAATTTGGGCTAAGTTTTCCACTTCCTCCAAATGGGAAGTAGCTGAGATTTGTTGTTATTTTTTTCAGCTGAGTGATCTGGGCAACAGTCTGCAAGCTGGTTGCAGGTGCAGATCTGCTAAAAACTTTTCCTACAGTGATAAAAAAGACGCAGGTAAATACAACAGGACTGGTGCATTTGGGTATTTTTCCTGATCAGAGTTTTAACTGACCTGTTCATTCAGGTTTGACTTTCAAAGTAACCTTAAAAGAGAGGTGTCAGTGAATACAAAACTAATTGTAAGAGAAGAAGAAAAGGGCCCTGCAGTTTCCAGGGAGCTGCCCTTCCACCTACCTCTCCCAGGCCTGTGCAGGTACAGTGCCCACAGCAGTGTCCCCATCCACGACTGATCTGCCTCAGTGCTCCTCAGTACGAACACACAACAAAGGAGGTGCTGTTCATGCCATTAGTGCCACAACAGGACATGGTCAAAACCTTGATTCAGGCAGTAAGTTTACTTTGCCAGCCAAATGGAACAGATAAAATGGCAGCAGATATGGCTTTTCTTTCTTTTCCCTCCAGACATATGTTTTCTTTCTTAATTTTGGCACTTTGCTATTTTTACATGATTCAAAATATGTAGAAGTGGCACACAGTGTCCTATTCAGCTACCACCAAAATGAGGTGCTGTTCACAAAAGGAATTTATTCTTGTAACACAACCAAGTGGAGTGAGTGAACTCTTCTCTGGGGAGTTGTATTGATTGGCAAGTTGGCATTAAATGATTGATTATATAAGAGGCTTAAATCATTTACTTAGAGATCTTTACAGAAACTTCTTTCATATCCACCAAATACCACATTAACTCAAGAGATTTTAATCCCAGAGTGTGTGTAAGACCTCATTGTGCCATAAAAATTTACTGCTCACTTAGCCGGTTTAAGATGAAGCCCTGAAAATTAACTGACCTCAGAAGTGTGATTGTGTTTCCAAACTTCCTACCAAATCTGGAGTTTTAATACTACATGAGATATGCAGTATGACTTTTTTTTGGTATGTTTTGGTTTGTTTTTTTTTTTATTGTTGTTGTTGTTGTTTTTATTATTCTGACCAAAGCACTCAAAGAGTGCAATTCTTCTAAACAAATATGTTTATCTGTATTATAGGCATCTGTGTGTGAATTATAGCTCTTTTTAGTCATATAGTTTTCCCCTGGATTCAAAGGGAAGAAATACTTCTGAGATATGCTGTACCCCATCCTAATGCAGAGATCAAGGCCAGGCCAGGTGGACATATTCAAACACTAAACTGTCCTGTTCTTCACCATTGACTCAGAAAGGAGTACTGGGGACCAGCTCACCCATAGCTTTCTTTTCCATCTATACAAACACACAGGTAGTTGAGATTAATCTGATGCATACCAGTGAAATCAATCTGTGGCAGAACAATGAAAAGAAGAGGATGACCAACCCACAAACACGCAGCTTCGAAAAAAAACAAACAAACCCAAAACAAGATGCAGGAGATCACTAAGCACTAGGGAAGAGGGGACATTGAATTAGTATGGTGTCAGCTGGTGCTATAGACAGCGAAACTCTAAGGAGGCCTGCCAATGAAAGCAATCTGGTTGCCTTCAGATTTAAATACATGATGAGGCAATCTTCTTTTAATATGCCAGAAATTGGAATCTAATATAAGTGTTGTAGGTATTCATACTATGCTCTTGGCATTGTCCTAAATCTTTTCTCTAAAACCAGACTGCTGCAGGAGACTTCCCCCTCTGCAATACTGCCTTACAGGTACTGGCATTTGAAATGCAGTTCAGATTAACATTAGTCTTTATGCATAAACACTTTGCTTCAAATATAAATATTTCACTGCAACACTGATTGATGCAGAGGCATTAAAAATGTTCAGAGATGTTCAGGTGTTATTTAAAGTTGAGTACTCCAAGGTAAGAAAACTAATTTCTCAGTTCATTAGGCACTCCAAGGAGCTACTCCGCTGAGGCTGTAGCTGTCTCTGACCTGTGTTCATAAAGTAGACAAGCTGAGAGTGCCCTTTTTCTCCTTTCTTTCTCAACAGTGTGCATTTGGCAGCTGTTATGTCTAGCTGTTAAAATGGAATGATTATACTATTTCATATTTCTAATTTTCATCAAAAAGGATTAGTTCATAATCCTTACTACCATTTCATTGAGCTAACAAAGCTGTTTTTCAACTGCAACAAAAATCTGAAAAATTATTACTCATTATGACTAGAAGACAGATTTATTTTCCCTTCCCATTTTGTTTAAAACAAGAATGATTCTAGGCTTAGCAATAAAACTTGCATAGCAGATTTGCCACTTCAGGATACCTTTACCATCCTGTTATTCCCCTAAAGTATAATCTCGGGAAACTTAAAACAGAGCGAGCAGAATGGCAACATGTCAATATAATGTATAAAAACTGTATATCCATAACAATTTTACCAGCAACCATAAACATAATATGAATGTGTTTGTACTTGGAAATGTTTTCCCTATGTCATTTAAAGACTGAAAGGTTTAAGACATATGCCTAAAACTACCTCCTTGAGAATTTAGTCATCTATAAACACATCAGAGCAAGATAATATCTGGATCTATATTGTATGGTATCCAAAATAGTTACACATAGTGCTTTCAGTGAATACAGTCAGCAGTATTAAATATGCTGCCAAGGTCTCTTTTCTTATGATTCAATCAAGATTTGATATTAAGGAAGACATTCTGTATTTGTCATTTGGTTTAGTGTATATTAGGTTTTCACTGAGATGGTTGGAGCAGAAATGAAGCTCTGTCATATCAACTTCCATCCATGGTCCTATCTCTAAAGTGGTTTTCCAAGCAGAACATTATAGTGCTGCTTTCATAAGCATCCATAATTGTCCACTGATAGAAACACACAGAAATTCAGTTTGCCTCCATGTAACAGGTCTCCCTACACAGGGTGTTTTTTCCTTCTCATGGAAATAGATGGAATAATGAGTATGGGACTGAAATAGTGGGACAAAAACCAGCATTGGACATTTGCTCTGAATTCCAATTTTTCTGTTCAAATAATTTTTCTATAAATGTTTGTGGTATCTTTAATTTTCTTTTCTGTTCTACTCTGTGTTTTGTATCAAAAGGATTGTATTATCTTATACAATGTATAAAATGTCACTCACCAAAAAGGAGTAAATACTCTTACAATAACATATTTCAGTGTAATTTACACAATGAATAACTGAGAAATGTGAGACAGCTGCTTAAAAATAATAGATATTTGTAGCAGTAGCCATTGCAACAAGTACATTATTTTCTATGTCTTTTAGTTTATTTTTGCTGATTATGCTCTCTGTTAAATGCTTGCATAATAATAAATCATGTGTTGATTTTATTGACCAATTTAAACTTACCAAAACAGTCGTGAGGGATGCTTATCTCATGCAGTATGTAGCAGACCACGTAACAAATACCCAGTATTTAGTGAAAACAGAGAGCAGGATGTACAAATGAGAGCTATGTGTCATCAAGTGTTTCTTTTGAAATGCCTGTTACTCAGGTAAAGCTTATAAGGTGACATTGTACTCATTAAAGACATCCAGACAAAAGATGTTCTAATTATGTGGAGTGTAGAAGAGCAACTCAATGCACTGCCAGTCCAGAGTGAGGCTGTGAGTAGTTGCTAGGATGCTGCTGCCTTGTGACACTCGAGCACTTCTGAGGCACAGGAAATTGTACTGATCAATCGCATGAGAAAACTTCTTATCTCAAACCTCTCCCACACATTTCAGTACCTGGGGCTTTGAAAGGAGGAGGAAAAATAAAGAAGTGCATAACAGCAAATGTTACAGGAAAAATAGCCAATTAAATGCTAATATTCTGCTCTGGGTCATTGGCTTGGTTTATGCAGTGTAGCAAGAAATGGTTTGTAAAATTTCAAGTGCTGAAAACATACTTAGATTTTCTTTTAGACAAAGCCAGGCTTATTAAATTAAATTCACATTTTTGGGAAGATGAGGCTTGAGGTTTGCTCGGTCTTGGGATGGATTTTACTGCACATGAAAAAGTCTGCAATTGACTTTATGTAGCTACAGTGTGAACCATGCCAAATTCAGCTGAATTATTTATGTGAGCATATTATGACTAAATACTGTCATCCACCTGGGATGTCAGAAATCATGAACATAAAGCAGCTAACTGGAGACTCAGCTGGTCTAGTGGTTGTAATAGTACCAAAACCTGTCATTCCATCTGTTGGACTCAGCCGTACCTGTGGATCTCTTCACTTGCTATGTAAAGGCACTTTACCATTGAGTAATGGCAGAGGGCAGACCTAGAGGATCACCTACTGCTAAGAAACCCCTTCACAAGGGTACAGTCTCCCAAGCCAGTAAATACAGCAGCAGCAGTTCAGAGTACAGTAGTGATCAATACATCCTTCCAAGGCAGCAGATTCTTATCTAGGATTTCACTGGGGAAGGACATTTATGGAGTTTATCACAAAGCAACTCTCCAGTTTTTTCCAATTTTTACAGACTTATAGGGACCAGGTGGCCCTAAACAATTCTAGATGACTCTAGGTTTAGGGAATACAGATATTCTTGAACACAAACCCCACAAATCTCTGTCATATTTGTGTATTTTGTCTTTGTTTGCCTATCTTCAGGTATGTTTCTCTTTTAAACCATGTTTTCAGACAGTGTAAATAGCAATATAAGCTTTCAAAAGAATGAAAAGTTCTCTGTTTTTACAGTTCAGGAGACAGACTGAATATATGTAATATAGACTTTTCAGATATTCTGTGAACTACAAAAGGAACTTCTCATTTATAAAGTACAGGTAGACCAAAAAAGGACAAGAAATCATTGCCTGCAATGTAAACGATGGAGTGTGACACACTGTGTCACAGGGTGATGAACAATGCCCTTTCAAAATTCATTCCTGTAATTAAGTTAAGCAATTCTGAGTATGAATTGACCTTTAAGGATTGCTAGCTATTTATCCATATTCAAAGAAGAGTGAAAATACTGGCATTTATAAAGTGGACATAATTTATGTTCTGGCAGCAATAGCAGTATCAGCAGGATGGGAACATAACTGCACTGCTAAAGAGCTACAACAAGCAGCATTCTTGTAAACCAAGGGGAAGGGATAGATACATAAAAGAAAGTTTTGATTATGGGGTGTAGAGAATTAACACATGGTGTGAATTCTTCTGAGCCTCATGCCTCTGTGGTTCCTGGCATGCACACTGAAGGTTTAAAGAGCTTTATCTATCTGCAGTATAAACAGGTCAGTGTGTTCTGAGGCAACTGAAAATTATATGTCCTGAGAAATTTCATATAATCATCCCTAATTGCAGCCAAAGCTAGTACCAGACAGTTAGAGAATATACAAAATAATCCTCCCTCTTTAGGTTGTAGTCTAAGTGATGTGAAATACATACATCAAACTGGAATATTGCCTTCAGCTGTTCTTTCCAAAAGAGGTGAGTCTCATAAACGTGAGCCTTAAAAGCAGGGAGGTTGAAGGGTGCCAGGGCTGTTGTCCAAGTCCAGTTCCCAAGCACACACACCAACACACACACACACATCCATATTCTCCCTCTCCCATGGAAAATGGTCTTGATTTATTAAGTGAGATGGAACTTTGGAGGAATTGTAAATATTCTAAAAATGTAACGACAAGACATGAAGACTACTCAACAATAAAGAGACAACTAGAGAGTGACTACGGTACAAGTACAGACCATGTATGGTCCATCTTTCAGATATTTATACAGCTGATCTGCAATGAAGACAGTACATGCATCGTTGTTGCCATGGTTACAGTGGCCTTGAGGGGTACATACCGTATCACTCTTCTCTTGCACTTAAAGCAATTTCATCTATTATTTATATGATTGCTGCTTCTTTCACCACTTCACCTCTACGCTGCACTACCATCCAGCTGCTTCACTCTCTGGCAGTTCATTGAACATGACTTGTATGATTTCAGAATAGACAGCCATGGAACTGGCAAGAGATAGTTTTCTATTGAAAAATATAAAGGCTTCCATGATCTTTTGTGAATATGAATTCCAGACTGTGAGCTTTTTTTTGGATAAGCATTAAATACAGTACTCTCAACATGATTATCAGTTCTTTTCCAGGAATGAGAGGAAATACAAGTGAACTCAGTGGCCTGATCAAATGTTATAAAGAAAAAAAAGTAATTGTTTTATGTATTATTTTAGCCTTCAGTAATTCAGCCTTCTCTTGATGCAAAGTTTACTACAGTCCTTAGGAATTGTACTGATTTAATGCTAGTTTATTGACAATAGCAAAGATCTACTCATCCTGTAGTTGATGTCTTGGGACGATAAAGCAGAAAAAATAAGAAAATGCTTCTTTAGCTAGTTTTGGTTTTATGGTCTTAAAATATTTGTTAAATACATTGCAATATTGACTAAATGATTTGCCTAAAAAAATAAAAGGAAAGATAAAGCTTGAGTCATACCCCACATATCTCAACACAGCAGTGCAAGCTGCCTGCCTTCTGCAGCTTGACCAAAGGAAAAAAAAAGTAACCTGTACTTTTTGGACTGTGCTGTGCTGTTGCTGTGATGTGATGGAGAGGGAAGGAGCTCTGGGAAAGCACCGTGTGCAGGCTCTGGGATACAGATTTGGCCAAGATCAGAAGCTGGAAACTTAAGAAGTGCATGCTATTTAATTAAAATTCCCCCCTTTTTGTTATAATGGCAGTAATATACAGTCAAGAATAATTTCTGTGCTTGGAATGGCATTTCTAAGAGACAAGTGGCAGTCTCCATGATTTCACTGTGGCCTCTGTGTGGGCAGTTTTTTGATGCTATTACCATTTACAACATTAAACCATGCTTATAATGTAGATAGAAATACTTAGCCTTAATTCTGGTGTGAACCAGTACTAAGAGTAGTGACAGCATGGCAGCACAAGCTTTGGAATAGCACAGCATAAGCACCCTTAGCTTCCAAATACCCTTTTGAAAGTAACTCCCCTAAATTATCAGTTTCTCTCATCTTTCTTTAGTATCCCAGGAGTCTCAGCTGAAGCTGATTACTGTCAGATGACAGACTAACACAGTTGGCTTTTAATCCCTCTCTAAACATAGGACTTACCTCCTACTAAAAATGTGTTCAAGAGCTCCCATCAATCTAAACCCACAACCCCGTGGTGACCTTGCAACATTGAACATTGACCCTCAGCAAGACTGTTTGAATTTGACAGCCACCATTTCAAACCTAATGTCACATTCCAGATCCAGGCTGAACAAGGAGTTAGTTGCCTTTCACAAGAGTTTCTGTGATTGCCTTTGCACCCTCTCATCCTGTCTTGTCAGTAGCAGTAGGAGCATAATACAGGAGAGGAGCATTTGCAGAAGGCTACCATCCAGGACAGTTGTCACCTTGCCTTGCACAGTCCCCTTCAAGCACTCTCTTAATCTAGTTTGAAAACACATATTGGTGTCACTTGCTCATTTTGACACTAAGCTGGAAAGAGCTACGAGGGCTGCTAACCTCAGCACTGTCTCATTTCATGTATGAGTAATAATTCCATATTCCCTAGAGGGAGATGAATGCTAATGGCTTGAAACTGAGAGTGCAGAGCATTTAAAGCCTCTGCTGAAGTCATCTTCTAGCACAGAAGACACTCTAACAATTACAGATGCTCCTGCTCCTCCTGGGATCGGGACATAAATAAGGGTCTATATTTTGCTGTAGTTACTGAAGAAGTTCCAATGTCTTCTACATAGAGGAAAAGTAATAATATGGTGCATTTAGATGACTGCTTTGTACTGTTCAGATGTGCCTAGCTGTTCTCTGTCACTGCTTTCAGTGAAGCAATATCAAAGGGTTACAAACAGTTCACCTAATACTGTGAACACACCGTGAATTTCCACATATTTGTCAAGTCATATCAAAGTTCAACTAAATGTAATCCTACATCTCCTGCTGGTTCATGGCAGTCCTTGACTGTGCTGCTTAAGAATTAAATGTGTTCCTCTGAGACAATAATGACTGATTCCTGAGTTCCAAGGGTGGCAGGTAAAATGAGTTTTTTCCACATTTTTTTCTCCCTTCAGTTAGAAAAACTAAACTTCTCTCCAATTAATCTCCCATTCAAAACAACAATATTTTGAAAAGTATTCAACTGTTTCTGTGAGATATGTCACTTTTTAGTCCACAACAATCCAGCACTTGGCATTTTGTATAGCTCATGCAAAAAGTTTTTAATAAAACCAAATTAATGTATGACATGGCCTCATCAACATTGCTAATCCTATTTTATTCTTACAGCGGGAAGTGTGAGAATGGAAAAGCGGATGCTTTTCTCATGATTGTTTAGGTGGAGAAAAAAAAAGAAAAAACAAGAAAATAATTAGGACCAGGCTGAATTATTTTCAGAGTGACTTAAAAGCATTCAAGCTTTTCCACACATCAAACATATTATAGGAATTTTCAATATATAAAAACTGGAAGATCCTCATCTCTGGATATGAGGCTGTCCTCTTTCCTCACTCCGGTGTTATTGCCTATTCTTTCATGTATCATTCAAATGGTGTCAAGCTTCCTGTTACTCTTGGGAAATAAATAATTCTCTTTTTTACAGCTGAATTTTCTTAGATTCATAGCTGCCAATTTTACCAAGTGAACAGATGGTAGCAGCAATATTACAATGTTTTTAACAGACAAGCTTGGAGGAATAGGGTCAAGAAGGAAAAGACTGAGGGAGCCCTATTTGCATTCTTTTACTCTTTTTTTCTCTCATAATTAGTAGGAGATTTATGCTAGGCATATTTAGTCATTTCAGTTAAGTATTTTCCTTTCCTCTTTGAACAGTAGGAAGCCCTCTCAGGATGCATTTCATTCAGTTCAAGGTTTCCATAACCTCTGCTTTGCCCAGACCAGTGCAACCCCATGAACAGGCTGCCAAGATTTCTGCAGAGCTCTGAGATGTGAGCGTGGTACAAGAACTTCACACCAGTCTCAACAAAAAATTGTTGGTGGAATTCTTTGTAAAACTTGGGGACTTCATGCTGTGCTGTTTCACCAGAAATCACAAGCTATCATTGTCAGAAATCCTCGCACTATAAAGACATATCAGCATAAGCTAAGAGCAAGCAACAGCATTTTCCTTGATTTGCAGCAGTGTTAAGTGCTTGCAGCTCTTATGAATTGCATCAGATTTGTGGGTACTCAGCACTTCTGCAAGTCATCGTTTAGCTTAAAATTTTCTTGCTTTGGTAATTTTTAAAATACCCTTAATACTACTGGCACTTCTAGTAAGAATATGATAGCAGAACAGAAGATTTGCTTTTCGTCATATAACCTACTTTGTAGTTACTTTCACAGTCAGTTATTCTTCTGGCTTCTCTATCATTTTACAATATTAAGACTTTTTTTTAATTAAAACCTAACATTTTATTGTGACATAACAAAAAAATCCCCCCAAATAACAAACTATTGGCCAAAAACTTCCAAGGAGTTGTGACTGTATGAGTGAGATATAATGAATAAGAACTGGTCCAAAATATTTAGGACTTTAAGAAACAAACTGGGCTTCTCCAAAATCATTGAATCTGAAAAGTAACCTTATTCTAAAACACTCAGTTAAGTAGCAAGAGCTTACACTGAGGCCACTAGGAGCATAGAGTGGTTTTGAAATTAAAGTTATGTGTTGTCATGCCTGAAATACTCATTTACGCCCTTGGTGCAGGTTTTGATTTCAAAAAATCTGTCATGATCTATGAGATCTTGCAGAGGGCAGCTGAGAAATTGCTCAATGTTGCAATGTAGCTTAAGGAGAAATTCACTTTTGGGTGGGAAGCAGGTTATCTTATCAATTTCTGCTTTACAATCAGAAATCAATATGATTGTAAAATGCCCTTTTAAAGTGATAATTAATGAATAACTCAGTGGATCCCAAAGTTACGGAACAGGGCTCTCAAAACTAACTTCCGTTTTATTCTCTTGAGTGTTGCATTTTTATTAATAGATGGAATAACCACTATACAAACAAAAATTCAAGTATTACACAAGCCAGCACGAATAAGGCAGTACATAAGTTAGAAGGCCAAAAGACATCTGTGCCATCAGCCTCTCTTGTCAGCATTGGCAGTCAGATTTCTCACAGTACATCCTCTTCACATCCATAGAAGCATTGACTTGGCTTAATGTAGGATAATGTGGTACTTAATGTAGGGAAAGAGGGAAATCTAAAGAATTTAAACCCTTCTCGTAAGAGCCCATCTCTCCACCACTGGACTCTTACTAGTTTTAGACACGTCCTTCTCCTCACATTACCTTTTTGACTTGTCAGGGACCCAGCCATCCCTGTCCCCAAAATGTTTTCTAAATCCAACTTGAGAACTGCAATTTGAGCCACTGGAACTAGTTTTATTTGTTTCCTAGGCTCAGGTACATGCATAAGTTTCACTCCTCTACTTCAATACTCATCAGCTTTGGTCAAGTACCCCATTAACCTTCCCTTTGGCAACTTCTCAAGCATTTTACTGTGCAGCACATTTCCAGGCTTCTAATTACAGCCTGCTCTGCACCCACTCAGACCTATTAACATGCATCCTGACCTGGAGACACCAGACCTGAACTGATGACAGCAGTATCATATACCAGAGGTGGGTTCAATCATACCTATACCAAACAGAGATGTAAAGTCATCTTTGCACTTCTTACTCAATCTTCTCCTGAATCATGACAGGAGTACATTAATTTTGGACAGTGCCCTTGTGAGCTCGATAAGGATGACTTATGATCAGATGAGTATCTGCCAAAAAACTGCACTCTCTCTTCAAGGCTACTGCGTACAGAGTTTGTATACTTTTCATTCATTCTGCATCACTATTTGACGCAGGTAACAAATTCTGTTCAGCTACTTAAAAGATGTTCTCTCCTATTTGGCAATGTTTCACTGTATCCAGTACCACTGTTTTGCATAAGCATATTTTTTGCAGCTAATTTTACCCTTAAATTGCTAGAGGATTTCACAGTTATTTCAGACTCCTGTGTTGCATTATACAGTGCTGTCATAGAGTTTATGTTGAAAATACCATTGTAGTAGCAGATCAACATTAATTCTTCACACATTCTATGACATTAATTCTCTACTGCATGTCTCTCACAGAACAAAGCACCTGACAAGAAGAGAAGGAAATTTTATAAATTAATGAAACAGAAGAAAAAGGACCAGATGGGGAAAAAAACCCAACAGAATTTTATTTAGATGCCTCAGTTCATTTCATAAGAAATGGAAAAATGCAGGCCCCAGAGGCTGCCTGGGACTGACAACTGCCTTAAAAACAAGTAGTCCGGTTGCCATAAAGGGGAGTATACTTAAAATTAATTCTCTGTCTTAGACCTATGCCTTGATTGCTTTTACATACACCCTAGATTCACATGTATGAGTAGATTTGTAACTAGAAATCAATTTGCTCAGCCACCTCTCTTGTATTTTTGGTACAAAGGAATGCCTTGGTGTCATTTTAGATATGACCAGAGGAAGGTTTCCCTTTCTCCTTATATTAGTTCAAGCACTCAGACAGGATGGGTTTTAGTTGCTTGGCTGTTTGGGATTCTCAAACATATTTTCTGCTTCCCAGACATGCATTTCACTGCAAGACTCATGCTTTTATTTAATAACTTTTTCATGCAAATTTCATATACAATCCCAGAAAGAGAGGCCTTTGCTCAAGTCACAGGATCCTTGCGTGGATATTTCAATCTCTATGCCACAGAGCCAATGTTTCTCCTTTGATCCATGTCTGCACCTGTGGCTGCAGGGTAGCACAGGTTCAACAAGCAAGTTGGAGCAAAGCTGTGATATAAGGCTAATGTTATGGATGTCTAAAACATTGGGAGTCATTCCTTTAAATCTCTTCCTACTCTCTGGGTGAGGGATGTTCTCTTTGGCCGTAAGGTCAGGAACAGCCACCAAAGCTGTTGTGGAAAAGCCACGAGCATCAGTTTGGATCTGGTGCTGCATTAGCTGCTGCTGCCAGTGCCAAATTCAATCTGCCTGCTAACCCAGGCGTCTCAGGGTCACAGGATATCCATTGTGGGAGCTCTATGTGGTCAAATATGGGAATGAACAAGCAATAAGTAAAGGATCCCTTAGCTGGCTTGCAAATCTTGATTTCCCTTGTAAGACGAGAAATAGCCACCCTTTACCTCTTTTAAAGATGGAATAAGCTATTTTGCTGTAATTTCTGTTTACTAAAGGGAGTAAAGTTAAGTGAAATAAATATCCTTAGACTATTCACCTCAACAGCAAGAGAGGTAAGAAGAAGCCTAGCTTCTCAAAGAGCTAATTGGCCCAGGAAGAAATACTTTCATTCTCTCATATTAATTTTGGCATTTGTTTTCACCTTATGTTGCCCTGTTGATAACCAAGTGATTTTTATTCAGTTTGTCCAGATCATCTAGGCAATGTAACAAAGACAAGACAATTTCTTTGTTCCTTGGAGCACTAAATTAAGCTAAAACAGCATATCAAACTAATGTTCTTTCCTAGCAGAACATCATCCTTAAGCACCTTCATTATTTTCTCTCTGTATTGTACTTTGCAATAGTACCAGAAAATAGTATTTTCTGAGCTGAATTCTGTGGGCCTCAGTGTACACTGCTCAAGTGAGCTTAAAGATGTAGTTTAACAATTACTGATTTTACCCTCCATGTGACCCAGCTGTTACATGACAGAGAATTAGTATCTTCATAACTCCCATTTAAAAAGTTAAAAAATATTGAATGGAACAGGTGCCCCATTATTAGTACTATTCTTTGTTCTGCCATACATCATTTTACCCTGTCCAAGCTATGTTATCAAGGGCAGCCTAAAAAGAAATGCAGTTCTAAAGGGAGAACTTGACTGATTTGTGAACGTGTAGGGTAGTCTTTAGCTTTCAAACTGAGAAAAAAATATAATTTCTTTCCATAATTTTTTTCCTTGAACAAAATCTGAAAAGTGGAAACCTTTTACCTCCTGATTTAAATTGCAAGAAAATAAATAAGGAGGATTAAGCTTTTGTTCTCAGTAGGTAAGATGCTTATATCTGACTTTTATAGAATGAATTATATCTCATCAGTATAAATTTAGAGTTTTTGAAATAACTGATTCATATGAACTCCATGTATCAGATTAATGCCTAACTTGAATTGCAAATTTCCACAATGAAAATTAGCAATGACATCTCTCACACGTTTCCCTTTAGACAGTCTGAAATCTTATTTGGGAATATTGCACAAGCAGCAAATATCTTAGTGAATTCCTCAAGAACGTACCAAGAATCTGAACTGATTTTAGGTGTAAGAAAACTTTGGTGACTCTAATATACAAACATAACACTATTTGTTTATTGTGCTATTGCTTGAATGTTGAGTTTGTTTCCAAGATTAAACAAATCCAGTAACCTGTTCTTGTTGGTCCCCTCCATTTTAGCAACACGTTTTGCTGGAGACGAAGCAAGGTTTTTGTTTCTTCAGTGAATATCTTCTTCCATCTCTGGATGTGGTAGTCAAGGACTCTAGCTTTTGCAGTTTAAAGGTTATCTTCTTTCTAAACTAGAATTCAGGTGGAACTCTAGATTTCTACGTGAGAGGTGTAGCTCTATTCAGCTACACCTAATAGAGCTCCTTCAGCTCTATTTAGCACCTGATTCTCTTGATTTGAGGAATAAAATCTGCAAGGAAGAAAACATATCCAACTTTTCAGAAATAAGAACCATCTATGTTCTATTTATCTGCCACTAAAACAGTAACAGTAACAGTAAGAGTAACAGTAATCTTCTCTCTCATCAGGCTTTTGCAAGACTTCAGAAATTCTGAGCTGTTGCTCTGTGTATGCTTTTTGTCCTTCAGGAATGGATTCATCTCACAATTTAATCTGGAGTTAATATTGCCAGAGTGTTCCTTCTCTTAACTACAGGGATATTATTTTCCCATCTTCCATCTGTTTCTCAGTAGATTTTTTCTTACTTCAGGTCAGCCTTTATACTCACTTGGGACCAGTTAGAGCTTTTGCTGTCAGTCCTAAATAAGTACTGTGTTTTGATACACAAAGTCCCAGCTATCTGTGGGTTTTTCTTTCATTCTAATGAGAAAGTCTTCTGAAATACATGAGTTCCTGGTTTTTCAAAACACAAATTCAACTAGTTCTAGATAGTAGGCAGGAAATACAACACCACAAGCTCTGTTCACTTTCTCCTTTTTCATTTTTATGATTGAGCCTTAGGTATTATATTTTCAGATTTCGATGCCATTTAGGACAAAAAACTCGTTGCAAATTGTACCTTTAAAAGGCCTGACACAAAAAAGGCAAAATATTTTTTTTGTTTTGCTCTGTTTCAGTTTGCTTTGGATGCAAAATAAATCAATAAAGTATCAGCATTAAACTCAAATGGGGGTTAAATAAAAATTATATTTATGTTAATGATTCATTTCCCCCACTCTGAGTAAAAAAAGGAAAATGCCCCAAACCTCTTCAGCACATGAAACATTGGGGTTTTCCTTGAAGTAGTAGTCAGTGAGCCATAAAATTACTAAAGTACCATTTTCTGACAGTGAGTAGAAAAAAGCAGAAACTACAGCATTTTTTAATCTGTAACAAAATAGATTAAAGGGTTAAAAAATGTAAAGATGAGTCAAAGGAAAAATAGACAGTACCCATGGAGCTAAAAAACTTGATAGCAAAGCAGAAGAAAAATACTTGCATCTTGGCGACCAAAGATCTTGCATTTTTTCCCAGTGGTAATGCTTCCATTTCTTTTTTGTATCCGGAGTTTTTATTTTGGCTGATTTATTTTGTTTACTTTCTTTTTTAATGATCCTGCAGCATAATACCCAGCACTTATGCAATATACTTGGAGATAAGTAAATTAGAAGTGACGTGGATGTGCTGTTTCCAAAAGAATAAAAGAAAGGAAGTTCATTAGCATAAAATTAATGAACAAATAGAGTCAAGGGTGACACATCTAGAACAGTTAGCTGAAAAATGAGTAGTTCAGGGCTAAAGACAAGACTGTCCTGAGTTAATGGAAGTGACAGTGACAAACCTGCTGGAAATTATCACTACATAAAGTGGAAAGAGTGAATAACAAAGTAGTCAGAAAAAAGATTCTCTGAAGGAACCATTTTTGGGAATTATACAATACCACAAATTTCACATCACTACAGCCTTGCACTTCCCAAGCTAGAAACAGCAAGAGAGATGTACATTGAAAATCATCTAATTTAGGAAATAAATTTTGTACAAAATCCCCGTGTAAAACTTGTTTAATCTCTGGAGAGAATTATTGCTCAGGTCAAAAAGAAGAAATTTTATCTATGTAGAAAAAAATGAATTCTGCAGCAGAAATTTCAAAACCTTGTTGATCTTCATACAATATCTTGATATTATGCTTATTCATATAAGGTTATCTAAATTAGTGTTCACTTTGTCATTCTTATGAAATACCAAAGGAAAGACCCTTCATACCAAAGTTCAGAACGACGTAATGTAAATCATTCCCCTAAACAGAAGTATTCTTATGTCTCAACAGTGAGAATTGATAAACCCAGTAAAATAATAAAGGTTGCTCAGTAATTTTGCAGGTTTTTTGTTTGGATGTCTAACAATAGACAGCCACAATTGTTGCTTTTAACCTCTAGGCAAACTCATCAAACTGTTGCACTGCCTGTATAGCACTGGGTTTCTGCTTTCTCTGACTTGTAGGGAGGACAGACATAAGCTACTGTCCCCTTCCCCTCCCCCATCCACCCCCAAAAAAAGTGACAGCTCATAAGTCCTAGAAATTAATAAGGAGAAAAATATTTCTAAAATTTCTCTAATATCAGACTGTGTTTTAGGAAATGTTTTTACCCCAGTTTAACAGAAGTGTACCTTCAAGAAGAAATGTTTTGCCAAGGAAATATGAAAAACTGCTTGGATTTACAGATTTAGTTTTTAATCTTTATGTTTGTTACAGATTACTCATGGCTTTGGTATGGGTAGTAAACCTCACAGTTACTACAGTACAACACCACAATTCTTTTGCAGAAGTACATCTGATCCAGCAAAAAAGAGAAGTGTCAAAAGAAATAAGCTTGGAAATCCTTGAGGTCTTCTAGTTTGGAAAACACACATGGACCAGAAAGAATGCTTGAAGGAGTCCACAGCCATGGAAATCTTTTAAGAAGAGAAATGGTCTCCACTTGGAAGTCAAACTGTCCCATCTGTGTCTTTAAGAATGAGGAAAACAGGGAAGTGAAGGGAGGCATTAGATATGCAACATAACTCTGGCAAAATGAAACACTCTGTACATAGTTTATTCTACAAATATTCAGATGTGTATTTACAAAATAAACTCTTCATAGCTGAATAAACACTGTACATTTCGATTCTCAGCATCACAGATGGCACTTCTCTGGTATTTCCATGCTTATACGACAGCAGTAATCTTGCAGCATACAAAGTGTGATATTTGCATTAGCAAGCTACGAAAAGCAGGACCAGTTGAACAATGCAGAATGTTTCATTAAAGGTTATGCATTGTTTTTCAAGAGATATTTCTCACCTCTTAAAAGGGTGAGTGTGAAAACAAAAGGCTGTTTGCAAATATTCACAGGCACATAAGGGACATCTTGACCTCCAGCTGCGACTGAAGCAGTGAGGAGTCATCTCTGGGGAGTTTCAGTAACCAAGAGAGTCGGGCACTGTACTGGTGAATCACAGCTGGTGCAGCACAGCATGTGTTCAGATGTATTTCTGATATTCCCTCATCCAGGTGGGCTATGGAGACAATTCCTTTCCCTCTGCCATGCCTGGCGCCAGTTGACCCAGGCCAAAACTGAGCCAGAAGTGAGCTGGCAAAGAGAGTGGGCAGCCACGCAGACACCAGCTGCTGTGGCCACGCCTCTGCCTGAAGCAGTGTGTTGGTGCAGAGCCACAGAAAGGTCTGTCCCCTTAGCTAAAGACAGCTTTTGGACCTAACTCCCTATTCAAATGTTTGAGCTTGAGTGGAATGCTGTGTTAAGCAAAAGAGAAGCATGTGACACATGCTGCCTTTGGTTTCCTCTGGCAATTTTAGAAAATCCTTCATCCTTAAATAATAGAAACAGGAAGAAAATATAGGGTCTTGCAATTCTGATTGCAAGGATAGATTCATTGTCAGATACACTGAAGTGCTGGAAACAAACCTATTGAGTCTCAAGTGAAATAGCCACAGGCTGAAAAATTCCTGTAATCTAAACACTACTTATCTCCATGAATAAATACACTACAGAAGATGAAATGCAAATCTTCAAATGGATTCTGAATATGCTACTTTTCAACAAATTCTATGTTACATGGAAATTACTTTGAATGTAACTTCATGAGCTACAATATTTATTTTAAATGATAGCACAAGAATTCACAAATACTCCCTTGACCTTTCTAGCATGGAGTTGCATAGCGATCAGATTGCTCAGACAAAAAAGAGTTCAGTCTTTTCATCAGACTGTTTTCTTCTCATGTGGGGGAAGGGGAAACCCAGCCTTATGTCTCCAAGCATCAACAGTTTTCCTGCAAATGTTTGTGCAACTTCAGTGCTTCAAGAGCCGCTGAGTAAGCGAACCAACAGGAACAGAGAAATCCTTAGATCATCAGTCTGCAGGGAGATTTTTGCCAGCAAACTGTAAAAACACAAGTCACATAAAATCATATATATATTTACAATCGGTAACTCAGCCTATACAAGATTAATGTCTTCTCACAGCTGCTACCTCAAAAGAAAACCATCAAGTGTCAGGCAAAGTCAAGCAGATTTTCTTCCTTAATGTACATGTACCATGACACTGGAGATTTTTTCTTCATCTTGACAAAGTCCCAGCTCATTCACTCTACATCTTCCCATTTTCTGAAAAAGAAGTCAATCAGGAAACTGCTACTACTGCACACTCTGTAGCTATAAGGATTTCATAAGAGGGACTCGATAGGAAATACATAAGTTTTGTTGTTGATATCAAATTATTCAACACGGTACAAACAAAATGCAACTGAGAAGAAATACTAATTGTTCTTGGTTGTTGAGTAGCTGAGCAATGCAGTGTGGGTGATATTATTTATTTACTATAGAGTTAAAAGCATTTTACATGAGGAAAAATATTTCTAACCATACTTAACTAGCAGTCTCTAGATTGGCTGCGAACCTCAGAGAAGAATCTTTTGATTAACTTTACCAGTTCTAAGTTTCAGGTCAGAACTGAATAACAATGACAAAAAAAACACCAAAAACAAACCAAACCCAAAAAACAAAAAAACCCTCCAAACCATCAGTGTTGGATAAAACAGCAAGAAGAGAAAAGAGAGAAGAACAGACAATGTGAATATGACATTGTGAACTGATGATGTACTTTCATATTGAGTTGGTTTTGTATTCCACTCTCCCTGTCCCATCCCAGGAAAGGATGTTATACAACCAATAAAGTCAAGAGGAGAAGAGTTACAAGGCAAGACAGCTAGGTGCAGAGAGATTGTATAGAGTGGGATTCTTCAGTCTTGAAAAACATATCTGAAGTGAACTATACCAGATGTCTACGGTACCATGAGCAGCTTGGAGAATGCAAAAACAGGAATGACATTGCTTCTCATGATAAAAAACTAAGAGACATCACAAGAAATTGGCAGGTGAGAGGGTCAAAGCAAAGGAAAATCTATTTTCCAAACAGTAGAGTGTTCAAGTAGAGAACTCATTGCAAGGGAAGATAGCAGGTGACAAGAATTTACAGGGACTCAAAAGGCAGTTAAATTAATCAATCCATTGCCTTGGTCCAAAAATTTTTTTGGTCCAGAAATTTCTGTAATACCACTGGGAGAGTATGCTCCTATCTGTACCCATGGGTCCATGATTTTACACTTTTTTGGGTACTAGTAGTTCAGTCTTGCATGACCCCCTGGGGCAGTGCATGTGTCCTTCTCTCTTGAAAATCTTTGTGTGTGCTGAATGATGTGTTTCAGCTATTTCAGACACCATCTTTATGCCCACAGGGATTGCACTGAGGCTGTGCAATCATAGAATCATAGAATGGTTGGGTGGGAAGGGACCTTACACGTCATCCACTTCCAACTACCTATCACAGAGTCAGGCATTTTGTGAAGACCCCTGCAGAGTACTGCCCAAAAAAAATGGCTGTAAGCTGCTGAGAGCAGGCCAGAAGTTTTGGTGAGCAGAAGATTGAAGGTATTGTGATCTCCAGAAAGGATGACTTCAGTGTATTGGGCTGTTTGACTCAAGCAGACCCACACTAAGAGCTGAAATTTTTCTAAAGTTAATTTCCTGGGCCCAGAAGAAGACATGCTGGTGTTACAATTATCCACTTGTTGCAATTCTTTCCCTACTCTAAAACGGGTGTCCTAAGAGGACACTTGTGCTGACAGAACTAACTTCTGCAACATTTCCAAAAAAAATATTTCTTTCTTTTGTCTCATTTTTCAGGAAAACAGAGTAATTTTCATTTAAAAAAATTCCAAGAAAATGCAGGCTTTGATTGTGGAGAATTTCAGATTAAACATTTCCAAGCATGGCAAAGCCATAAGCAGCAAAATAGATTTTAAAATAGGATATTGCAAACAATTTGAATTCTCCTTAATACTATTCATTTTATCTTTCAGGTTGGGATGAATGAAGGTACCTGGGATAATTTTTTTTAAAAATAAAAATTGCTTGAATTTGATAGAGTATTTGAAAGTACCCATGAGTGACAAAAGTAGATTTTGAGACTCCTTTGATCTCAAGTTGTTATGGTTAAGTCAGGAGAGTTCTTGCTTTGGAGAAGTCTATTGCTGCTTGCACTTCTGACCCCCTGGTAAGGAATACAGCATTTTAGTTTAATTTTCCACTGAAACTGAGCTTGAGCAAAATGCTAAGCTAAAAATTAGAAGGACTGATTAAAGAATCAGTATTTGCAAATAGCAAATGCTGCTATGGAGGTGGTAACATCCAGCAGAACAGCCGAGCTGACAGCTGGGGATGATAATGTCTTAAACTACTGCAAAGAGATTTGCTCATGTGTCAGAAACCTTGGAGACACCAAATAGCTGGCTGACTGGGAATAAGTCACCCTTCACAGCACTTCAGCATTTAGCTCCACCAGATGAGGCCCAAAGCTGCAATCTCTTTCCCAGCATAAAACCTTTCCCTGAAGCTGTCAATTCTGGATGTCGTATAAACATCCAGAATGGATGCCTTGAGCGGCATTAGCTCAAGGAAATTTACTGCAGCCTGGTTGAGGCTGGGGATGGCCATGCAGAAGGAAGGACCTGGAATGCATTGAAGTGACAGAAGGCATTTGTTGCTCAGTTCTTGCAGCCAGGAGAGCTGGTTTGCAGTGCTGGCAGTCAAAATGCTTTATGAAAAAACAAGGTGGGGTACTTGTAGCAAAGGTGGGACTACTGGTATAGGCAGCAGAAACTGGTTTTACTCCGGCATGCAGGTTTTATTCCAGCATGGCATCTTGCTCAGTGAATTAAGGATGTAGGGATATCAGCCTGAGTGACAGCTCAGACACCCCAAACAGTAGAAAAGTAGCTTTGACTGTCCCACCTACCTTCTCCCTCTCCAGCATGGTTAGAAGTGGGGATCATTTAAAATTTTAGTTTCACTGCAGAATTTAACACAGAGATTCTATATCCTTTCATACACCCTGTACCCCCTTGGGTTTCCCAAAACATTCTTGGGACTTTTGGTCTACAAATAGCTGGAAAATTCCAGGAAAAGAGTTTGTGTTCATCAGAAACATTACTAGAAATCAAAAGCTGAGAGTCTGTGCTTTCAAAACAGAATTATTTAGTTAGTTATATTAGTTCCTGTTACTGTTGATAAAAATTTTTCAATAAGAATCAAAAAGTTTTGTATTAAAAAAATTAATTATATAGTAATTTCTTTCCTAAGAATTTCACAGGCATTTTTTTCTACATTGACATCTGCATAAAAATAAGCAGAATTAACCTTATAACAACAGAGTTATCTTTCCTCAATTGTAAACCATTGACAGAAGAACAGGTTAACGAAAAGCTTCTTAAATAACATTTAACATCCTGCAAAAGACTTTAAATTTAAGAATACACCAGGCTGACAGATTTCATGTACAGTCAGCTCTAATACTGTGTGGTTTAGTCATGTGCCCAAGCTCTAGGAACAAAAGTGACCAAATAATTTCTAGAATATTACAGTAACATTTTATAATTTATTTAATTTTTATAAATATTACAGATAATCACGAGTTGGGTTAATGAAGCTATATCTTCTTCTCGTGACATCAACATTATCAAAGCTGAATGACAAAATTAGACCTTAGTCCCTTAAACTTTCACAAACATGTATAGCACATGTATACATTATTACTGGTTTTTATATTGTGAGAAAGGTGAATCCCACTACTCAGGATATTTATAGGTAGGTCGAGGAATTTCTTAAACTTAAATTTTTTTTTCCAAATTTAAGTATTTTAATCTTAATTCCAAAATCTCTAAATAGCATTCAATTGACTGTTTCATACTCTGTGGTATAACAGAAATAGAAAGCTGGTAAAAGAAGAGACTGGCCCAATGAAATATTCAATCAAGCAGCAATCAGGCATATTGCTGAGAAGCAATGATTTTCTTGTCCTTTCCTTTTTAATTCTTTTTTAAAAGAAAAATAATGAGAAACAAGAACAAGTGTCAAAAGAATAATTTTTACACATATCTCAGAAGCAGCAATAAACTACCAGTCTTGGAGTTGGAGTTAATATATTCAGAGCTCTGAAAGAGATGAACAAAAATGGCTTATTTTTTATCCAAATTTTGAAGTATCTAATCAAAGTTGTTGCTCCGAAGCACTAACAGATAGCAAATGGGGTTTTTTCTGTATTTTCATAATTCCTCCTATTCATTCAAGTGCATGAGGAAAGAAATTGTTATGCCTGTACCTGGCTGATACAGGAACAAAAGCCAGTATAACAGAATGCCTGTGTGAGATGGTAGATTGGATTAACATTGTTTTGAGAAGAAATATTGCTCCTCTCTTCTATGTTCTCTGACACTTTGAACATTTTCCTATAGGTAAATCATGTCCTCCTGTGTAAAAGAGACTCAGATACCACAGTTTCTTTTGACTTCCAAGGTGTTCCATGTTGCTAGGGATGGCAGTCATTGGGTAACAGACAGAGAAAAACCCAAACATGTTGCAACAATGACAAAATGCATTTTAGCACCAGTATATACATGAAGTGTCTGAGGAAAGAGGGGGAGAGGAATTAAATATTCATGCAGTTTAAAGGATTTTACATTAACATCAATGATCTTGTATGTCACTGTAGTCAATAAAATGGAGACCTCTATTCACTGTGCAATTCCAGGTACAAATCAAGTGTTATGTTAAGCATGTATAAGGAACAGAATTACCAATACTATGAAGAATATAATTATATTGACTGTAGGTTTTCTGTTATTCTTGTCTGGAATAATGTATAAAGTATGCATAATAAAGAAGCAAACAGGATTCAGAGAAGAATAACTGGGTAGAACTGAAACAACTTTCAGAATATTTTAAATCACATAAGTCTTTGTTTCCTAATGCACAAAAAATGGAATATTCAAAACTTAAAACCAGGGGAAAATAGTTTATCACCCAGCATGGGTGCAGCCAAACCAAGGCACTCATTACACACAAAGTCATTTTGTCCTAGAGATGAAATAGAATCAAAGAGCAATTAAGAATTTTACTTTGGTACAAAGAGTTACTGTAATACCCTACGAGAAGGAGGTCAGACTACTGTGTCAAGACCTAATCCTTTCTAATCATCTCCAGCTCAGAAGAGGCCAGAAATAGCCTGCACAGAGTAAGAGATTCCACATCTCTCTGTAACAGGGCTTGCATGTGTCCCTGATGTGATATGACGCCAAGTCAGAGTGAATACAGTATTTCCTGTGTCATATAACACATAACAGGACCCAGTGACATTTTCTTCAGGACTCTTTAAAAACTGCTTGAAACTTTTTACATTTGAAAATGTTGGCCAAGAAGCAAGTGCTTACTATCAGAACTTCTCTCCTGGAAAAGATTTTCTTCTAGGAAAAATATGTGCATTATAACAGCAAATAAGATGTGCTTTTCAGCACATTGATATTTTAAAAGAGACTTAAGAATAGTCAAGTATAACTTAAAATGGAAAAAAAAAAGTTTAAATTCAAAAAAGAATGGATGTGTTTCTGAGTCTAAGCAGCACTCTGCTAGACTGTCTGCTGGCACTCCTGCCCCAAGCACCCATATGATCATAAAAAAAGGATGTGTTGGCTGCCTACATTCATGTCTATGTTTTCAGATGGCACTCAGCCTGCTCACATATTGACTGGGAGCTTTGGTATAGGAATGAGTGCCAGGGTATTTTGAGTTTAGATGGGCAACTTGCATAAATAACATTACCAATGTCATATTATTCACAGAAAGTCCTGTGAATATGCCAAAAAATCATAACAGCAGTTGAAATTATATTTTGCAGAAAGAATAGTCTGCTTTAGACAGGCAACAGAAGGCAGGATGCATTACACTGCAAAGCAGTAATTACATGGGAAGCCTACTTTTTCACCGCTGTGTACAGTCCTGGAGTTGAACATGCTTAGAGATGTGTAAGCTTTCATTAAATGGTAAGCATTCACACTGGGAGGCTGATTCACCCTTTTCAAACAGCAGTACTATCTTCAGGTCCACAGCAGTACCTCAGGTCTTAGCAAGATTGAGGTGTTGGAGGCTTTCATGTCATTGCACAGCTACAGCCAGTTACCATGCAGCTGCAGGGTAGGGTTTATCTCCTGCTTCCTTGGATGATCTGCAGAGAGGAGTAGAGGGAAAATGAACCCCTTGTATGTGCTGTGACACAAGTGCATGTGGAAACTCCCCTTGTATTTTCAGTATGGTTTTGCAGAAACTGAGTCAGGTGATCACCCTTATAAGTACAGTCCTCACAACTGTACTTATTCTAGTACAGTTCTTGTCAATTCTTTTAGGAAGGTTATTTAAAAAGTGTCATCAAAGAATGGGATTTCTATTGTATAGACTGTTGGAAAGGATGTTTAGGAGCAGGAGGACCTGAGCCACAGGCTTTCACCCAGCAGGTTGAAGAAGGAAGACTGCTGAGTGGAGAGCAGGCAAAAGAAGGATCTTCTCACTAAACAGAAAATCTAATAATATTTTAGCAATTGTTTTTTCACAGTGTAAGATTATTTTTTATTTCATTGAGAGATTTATAAAATTTTTTTTTTTCTATAAAATCATTAAAGAAATCTATGCAATGCTGTTGGTTAACATACTTGTGTATTTGCACTAGGCAACTACAGTATTCACATATTTATCTGTATCTAATGATTTTTTTTTTGGTATTTCATATTCCTTCTGATATTTTGGTTCCCATTTTCTCCTTTGTATCACCTTCCCTTGGATTAGGTGAGCTGAAGTTGAAATCTTGTGTCTTAGGCTGAGGGAGGAAGAAATTAATTTAAAACATCAGTAACACCCAGCTTCTGCTCTGTCACCCTGTATATAAGCAATTGCTATCCTCTCTTTGTTGTCTTTTCTCCAGCACAAAATTTCCATGGACTTTCTTAGCTGGAGAAGCCACTTATTCATGGCAGTGTTTAAAGTAGTGCTGATCCTTACAACTTGTAATAATCAAGTCCAGTGCACCTGGTACTCATGAACAAGAATTAATTTAGACCTTGAAGTTAGTGCAAGTGGGAGTGGGATCGCCCCAGTGGCTTGCACTATTCTCCAAGATCATGGTAAGTTGTCCTTCTGAGTTTGGTGGTCTTGGGATCATGGTCTATTCAATCAACAAAGCCTGATGGGAGCTATTTTGCAGAACTACAAGTAGGAGTTTTTGTATGCTGGACTTTGAAGCTGCCACAATCAGAGTTTGTTGTTTTCACTGCAATTTAGAGACAGAGTTATGTTTAATAAATTTATTTTTTATAAACTAAGCAAGCCAAACTCAGCCTTTTTTGAGGAAGAAGCATGTATTGATTTAGAAAAGAATAAAAATAGCTTCTGTTCTTATGATCTTCTAGGGAGTTAGACATAAGCAGTAGGACAGAGCTCAGGCCTTTTCTGTGCTGATCCCAAAATGAATTAAAATGGCTTATCTACAAACACATAAATATGCTATTTATTTAGCTACAGGCTACATTCTCCTATTTTTGGTGATGGAGGTAGTCATTTTCAGAGAGCTTTGCAATTAACATGTTTGACAACTGATTTGTCTGTCTCCAAATCTCTGTACTGACACGCGATGTCTATCTTAGAGACAGGTTTATTGTAGCATATGATTTATGTATCCTTATTTTGCATTTAATTGCTATGACACATCATAATCATAATCAGAAACCAAAACTTTCATCAGTCCTAACAACATTTGTAAAACCCCCAAAACTCTAACGCTTGTGCATGGGGAACTGTGCAGAATCTCCTAAGTGCAAGGAATTGACGGCTGAAGTTGCTAACTTACACTCTGAATTTTGCATAATAGCTAATGTGCAAGATTCTCAGTGCTTTCAGCAACAGACTTGCTGTTACTAGGGAGGTAGGAGGCACCTTAAAGCTACCTCTGCTGCCAATAGCTCCATGTCATTACCAGTGACAGACTCCCGGAGTCCCGCGGGGATTTGTTGTCAGACTCAGTTGGGCTCAGAAGCTGGCACTCTGTTACTGCTCTCCGTCTCCAGCTGATTTGCCTTCTGGATAGCTAGGACTGTATGCAGTCATCCCAATCTCTTTTTTTTTTTTTCCTTCCTTTCCTTTTTTTTTTTTTCTTACTTGCATAAAGTGGACCAAATTAGGCCTGATGTACGTGGGCGAGCTCACAGGGAAACACTGTATCTAAGCAGAGGAGAGCAGTTCTTCTTCAAACAAAGCCTAGTACAGGCCTGCTGTGTTTTTCCCTGTAAAACCCAGCTGTGGAAGCTAACATGGGAAGCAGATCTTTGAACTGCAAAGTAATTTAGGATGTGGTTTAAAAAGAAATTGTTGATTTCTTCCTGTCAATGAGAAGTCACTAACAGTAATAGCCTTTAGAAACAAGAGCATATAATGAAACGTACTTTAGCTGGTACATATGACTTATGAAGGCTGGTTTGAAATCTGCATGTCATAGTTTCAAGTTTAAAGTGAATACATTGAATCTATTTTTACCCACAGGAGAAAAAAAAAAAAAAAAGGCTTGGCAAATTTGAAACTGAAACTCGTGGTTTTAAAACCAAGATGAGTTGATCACTAAAGCAGATAGGTAAAGTACATTAGCACTTGTCAAACCTAACAAAATTGTCAGTTCAAATTAATCTCCTTCAGAGATATAAACCCAAGATTTTTGGATATAATACAAATGTACTAAAGTGATCCTGACTTCAGCAATGTATTTTATGAGATTCCACAAAACAGTTTTGAGAAGGAAGTAGGAAAATACAAATCAGACTGTGGTCTTGAAAACAGATAATTAATAAAGAAAAATCACACAACCCCTCTCACCAAAACAACAACAACAAAAATTTCCAGGTTGAGAACCTGGAATTCACTTTGAGAAGGATTTAAATACAGATAAAGCATGCCTCAAGTTTTACTATCAGTAAAATGAATACTAGTGGGTTAAAGCTGCATGGCATATTTATTTCTGAGCTCAATGAACTTAGCAGAAGGATATATTCTTCTTTCAGAGAGGGTGAACCAAGTGCACTAATCTGAAGAGTTTTCATGGAGGCTACAAGGTCTGCTAGGTGCAATAGTTCTGTGTCAACAAATAACTATGATTTTTAATTCTAGTTTCTTTGAAAGTAATTAGTGATTTGCCATGAAATGAAGCAAAACCAGCATCTTTCCCAAATATCCTGTGGCCTCTTGAATAAACCATTCAAACTTCAGAATATCTCACAAAAATGGAAGAACTCCTGAAAAGGGTGGTACGAGTATTAAGTAAAAAGGGATTAAAGCACCAATAACAATTATAAGAAAAAAATGCTCAATCCTTATTCATTTCAATAAGCCTTAATCACATGTAGCAGACCTATTGGACTGCTTAAGAATTATTTCTGAGAACAAGGGCTTACCTCTATAAAGACAGTGTGATTTAATCCTAGAACAGCCTAAGACTGAGAAAGGAATTTGTGAACCTTCTGCTGCTGGATCTGTTCTGACTGCACTAAGATATAGGTAAAAGGAGGATCATGACTGAGACAGATTAGAATTAATTTCATTTAGGAAAAGCAATTGGAAGGACTTTTACACTTCCTGTGTTGGATTGAATCTTACAGCATGCAGTAGTTTGTCTATAAAGCTGCTCAGAAAACAGACACTATTTCTTTTCTTCTTATAATGGGAAATATTTGAGTTTAGCTATCTCTTTATATTCAGAAAAAAAAATAGTACTATTAAAGTAATAGTACTAATAAAGTACTATTTTTCTTATTTTTTTCTTTTTTTTTTTTTAATTGCCATTGGGTAGGAATCAGCCACCGAACACTGCCACCAAAGAGATGAAATATACAGAAATGGAGGGAGCAATGGCAGAGTTGCATTAGAGTCTGTAATTCAGTCTTAACTGTAACAACTCAGTGCCAGAGCTTTTCCACAGCCATGGCTTTAATTTGCTTCATATTTATGTATTTAATTTAATGTCCTTAGGCACATACTGCACATTGATCTTTCCTGTACTCAGTCTACTTTACCATATCCCTTCTTCCTGGATTTAACTTCACTCACAAATACCCTAACTTCCCACCCCTACCCCAGCAGTCTAGGATGGGGATTAGGGGCTGTGGTCAGTTCATCCCATGTTTTCTCTGCCACTCCTTCCTTCTCAAGGGAGAGGATTCCTCACACTCTTCCCTTGCTCAGCATGGGGTCCCTCCCACAAGGGACAGTCCTCCATCAATTTCTCTGAGTCCTGCCTATGGGCTACAGCTCTTCATGAACTGCTCCAGCCTGCTTTGTTCCCAAAGGACACAGTCCTTCAGGAGCAGACTGCTCTACCATGAGTACTCAAAAGGGTCACAAGACCTGTCAGCAGACCTCCTCCTACATGGGTTTGTTGCTCCACAGGGCCACAGGTCCTGCCAGGACCTTGCTCCAGTGCCAGCTTCCCATAGGGTCACAGCCTTCTTTCAGGCATCCACATGTAGCAGCATGGGGTCCTCCATAGGCTACAGGTGGATTTCTGCTCCTCTCTGGATATCTGTGGGCTGCAGGGACACAGCAGCCTCACCATGGTTTGCACCACAAGCTGCAGGGGAATCTCTGCTCCAGCTCCTGGAGCACCACCTCCACCTCCTTCTTCACTGACCTTGGTGTCTGCAGAGTTGTTTCTTTTGCATATTTCCACTCTTCTCTCTCTGTCACACAGTTTTTTTCCCTCCTAACAGAGCAATCTGTTATCTTAGAGGTGCTGCCACCATCACTAATGGACTTGGCCAGTGGCAGGTCTGTCCTGGCTCTGTCAGACACAAGGAAACCTTCCAGCATCTTCTTACAGAAACCACCTCTGTAGCTCCCCCTGAACTAAAACCTTGCCATGCAAGTGCAGTGCACAGGTACAACAAGAGGAGCACAAAATAAAAAACAAAAGTTACCAGCCACATTGGGTCAGATCCAAGGTTTGCAGCCAGAAAGGGGACCGAAGTATTTAGATTTCAGCTGCATTAGGAAATTTAGCACTGTGCACATGTCTGATCCAAACTAGAATTTGGGTCAACATAACACAGCAGGCCATTTTTCTTCTTTGCTGCACAAGAATAAAGATTACTCTAAATTCCTGTCACTTTTGCCTAAAATGAATTTGGTCCTTAGCTTTGCATTATTGAAATTATATAAAACTTAAAAGAAATATTTTGTCTGATGAAAATGACTTAATGACTGATTTATTATTTGTCCTTTTTCCTTTATCTTCAAATTTTTCTGTCTGGGTTTGGTTGTTTTCTTTTTTTATTTTTTTCTAAAACTACCAGGTATCAAAGCCATAACAACTAGCAGAAGGGCAGAATGCAGTATCAGGTACTCAAGATAGTCTGGATTCACCAGCTAGCATTTTGCAGAAGCCCTTAGCCACATGAATGAGAACATATTCTGGGGCAGGTGGCCAACAGGGAGAGTTTCGTGGTGTGAAATACTGGCAGATGCTGTGCAACTTCATCTTGTGATTATCTGTCACTCCACCTCTGGTGCCAAAAGAAAGAGGAAAGCAAGAAGGAAGATGGAAGAATAAGGAAAGCAGATATGAGGTACTGCATGCTGGATTGAACCCACTTGGGCATGATTTTTGGTTTCCAAATAGCAGGATGTTGAGTTACACCAGAACTTTTCTTGCTCAACAAGTCTACCTGGGTGGCATTACTGAGTAATTACTGGGTAATTACTGGGTGGCCTTTCTGATATACCCTGGCTGTCCAACAATGAAATGAAAAGTCTAGCCCTACAAAGTCTCAAGAAAAATATCCTGAAAATTTATATATTTGTACTCACTAAAATTCAAATAGAAATTACACTCACAAAATTCTGTTGTCTTTCTCCTGACCAGAAAACCTTGCTTACATACTGGGGAAATTATATCAAGCATTTACAGAAAATTATTTTTACTTTAAATAAATCCCCTTACTAAAACTCCTGATTTTGTTCTTTCAGTTCGCTTTCTGTCTCCAGAAAACACTGAATAGATATCTAAGCTTCTGCATTTTCAGCAGGAGTAAAGTATGGCTATAAATAACAGACATTGACTTGGGGAATTATAATCATGAAAGTGACAGTCTCAAAAAAGAAGCAGAATAATTTTGCATAAGAAAATTATTTTTCAACAGATTAAAATAATGGGAGACCTTCCCTTGGCAGTATTTGATTGCTTCTAAACTTATTGTGTATTTCTCAAAAGGAAGCAGAGTTAACGAGTCCTTTTTAGTCTCAGCCTCCTGATAGAGTTTCTTTTTTAAAGATTTCTTCCATTCATAGCCAATCCACAGGTGAGACAATCTTGTATATAATGTAAAATTCTATTTTACTTTCCTGATACTGCAGATAACAAGCAACGAGGAAAATACTTAATTTTAAAACAACATTGGAAGGCAAGGGATGGAAAAGAGAAGGAAGAGGCAAGAAAGGGAGAAATCAGAAAGTGTATTATTTAGCCCTAACCTTTATATTCCAATAGTGTGGTTAGGAAGGAGGAAAGGGGAGAAATCAGGTTAGAGATCTGTGGAACTATGGATACACCATGCTGGGAAGAATGCTTGTCTTCCCATCTTCTCTGTGGATGTGTTTTGTTCAGGAGGCTGAGAAGGAGGAAATGGAGATTCCAGGGCAACTGAAATGAATGAACAGAGTATGATTGGAATCTAGTAAAACTGTGTATGTCATTTGGTGGGTGGGCCTGTTTACAGAGAGACATCACTTCAAACATTTTCATGTGAAAAATATAGGATGAATAGGTATCTAAACAGTCTCAATGCTTTTTGTGAGGGAAAAATAAAAAAATCAGATTCCTTGTTAGAGGTTTCCAATAATTACTACATCACATTATGGGGCAGATTTTCAAAGTTGTGCTCAGAAGTGTAGCCATGTGATGTCTCTTTAAAGTCAGCAAGAATTGCTCAGTTAAGTCTCAGTGCATTGTTTGAAAATACACCTCCCTCTCTTTGGGAGGTGGAAAGTGATTTCGTATCCCTGCTTTGGAAAGTTTTTAGTTCTTTAGAAGACTTCACCATTTATTCCCAAAACACTGTACTCATTAGGGAACTTTTTATATTTTAAACTGTGTTTGCAGTATCCTTTCAGAGGGCTATTACTGAGATTACAGGATTTTTGTTCTCTCCGGTCGTGGTCAAAATGATTTTTACCTCTATGTTTTTCCACTGCTAGTTTACAGGTATTAGTCATGCTTTACTCCAAGGCAAATGCCTAAACTCATTCCTGAAATGGCTATCCATATTGTTAGAATACTACTACTCATACATTTGATTTTAATTAAGCTTGAATTGTTAAAGCTGTGTCAGCAGTTTCATTACAAACCACACAATAATTAAGCAGCTACCAAAAAAGTAAGCAAGATACCAATGAATAATAAAGTGTACGATGACATAGAAATGGTATCAAATTAAAATAATCTGTACCAACACAGGATTAATGAAACTGTATTCTCTGCTCTACTTTCCTTCAAAATCTTCTTGTAGCAAATAAGATGATGCATTTCTCCCAGATTTTCAAACCTATCATATAAGTAAGATTTATAGTGGGTTTTTTTGTATGTGTATGTTTTCCCTGTACATTTTAAATGCACAGCAATCATTTGCCTGGTTCTAAAGAAGATAATAAAAAATCATAATACCCCAATTATTCTACTCAGAATACTACTAATGAGGATATTTCCATAATATAAGATGATGCAGAACTGACAAATAACAAGAAGTAAGTTGGTTGGGTACTATATAAATAAAGTGGAAAAAAAATCAAACATTTTCCTGGGTTTTTTTAAGGTTTCATTTTAGATTTAACATAAGGATATTTCATCTTGCCATTTTAAGCCTCTAATTACAGTTACCATCCTTTGGCTTGGCATCTAAATCTCAGTCTGATGAGACTTATTTTTATACAAGGAGACATCATACAAAGAAAGGTCATGCTCTACGTAATTCTGGCTTTGTTTTGCTGCTTCAGCCTATCATAATATAAAATTTCATCAAACTTTAAACACATTCTTTTTTTAACATATTTAAGAGAATAATTAAGGCCAAATATCATGTTGCTTAAATTAAAGGGAGAGAACATGAATCATTCCTTTCACTTCTATAACAGAAAACTGGGGCAACCACGATAAAAGTCACAAAGGCAAAACACATTGCTCTTTATATGAGGGAAGAAAAACATCACATTTTTCAATACAAGATACTTTAAATATTACAAAACATTTGAAAATAATTCCTCAGCTGCTTCTTGCAATGATACAGATAAACGAGCATAGACCAGGAATCTCTCCTCTGCACGTTGAATAAAAAATATTCTTTCCAGTCACAATTTCTAAAGTAACTGAGGCCCTTACTGGAACTGCTTCAATTGAGATGTAGTAGAAAGCAAGAATCTTCAAAGTCTATTTTGAAAATATTTTTCCTGTTCTCTATTTCCTAGAGAGCCTAACTCTCACAACATCCTGCAAGAGAAGGACTCTCCACCAACCAGCAATCTGTGTCAAAACCATGTACCCACTGCATTGTGACGCACTTTGGGGACATTCCAGTGCCCACCAGTCTAAGCTGGTGTTCAAGACCGCCTTGCAGAGATACTAGCCTGGGTCCATGCTTCTGCCCCTGCTTCCTTGCATCTTATAAATACCTACATGCAGAATAAGTTCCATTTTTAAAGGAATACTTGGGTATTAGGGTGTCCAAAGATGTATTTAGTATTATTCAAACATTTCTTAGCAGTACTATGGAGCCAGACAGCTTTTCATTTTTGCAAGTCCACTGAACAAGGACCTCCCTGTATGACTTCTAATAATTGCTCAAGTCACACTGAGAGAGAGATCTGGGATGTTTCATGCATGTATTTAACAACACTACAATGTCCAAAACAGGTCCACCAGGTAGCCAATGATGACACAGAAGCCACAGGAAACCTGTGCTCTGCATTAACAGCTGGAGGCCAGGACATCAGAACCGGCAGCAGATGACTGCTTTTAGCCATCTGAATCTCTGCTTGAAAGCCCATGGCAGGAAAAGTGATAGACCACATGTCTCCTCACTACCAAATTCATTCTCAGTCATTGAGGCATCTTTCCTCATCACAGCTTGTAATCCTCAGTACTAGCAAAGTATACTGGCAAAAATACAAATATGTTTAAAAAATAAAAAAGAGAATATCATCAAGGGCCCTCGGTCTGTTTCAAGTCCCACATCAATGTCATTAGCCACTTAAACTCACAGGACCTGGTTTGTCAATTCTTGTCTAGGAAAAATTATTCATAAATTTGAAAATGGTAGCAGAACATATTTCGTACTAAGAAAGAAGACTTGCAGGATAGATAAATGATACTTTCATTCTTCATTATTTCCACCAAAAGGAAGACAGTGTTTCTTTGAAGAAGGCATATCAAGTCCCTCAACTTCTGCCAAAGCTCAGTAATTCCAAGTACTCTTTTGTGCAGAGAATTTTAAACTTTTACTGAACTCTCATCTTGTATTAAAATAAATAAAATGTGTTAACATTTCTAGCTACATTATGCATGAAAATGAAGGTGGAAATATCAGTTAGTAATAAAACAGCAGTGGGTAGTGTGGATTTGATTACTGACTGAGTCTGTAGCATCCTGCTTGGCTCTAAACTGAATCCTTACCTTGGTGTATCAATGATTAGGATGAGCAGCACAACAACAGAGGAGAAAGTAAGGGAAGAAAAGGAGTATATATATATATAAAGTGTAAAATGGTTAGTCTTCAGCTCTTCATTATTCCAACATAAATTTTATCTGGTAATCAAAAAGCTGTCGCAAGTGTTGCAACAATACATATCCAAAGCAGGAAATTCAGACATAGACAGCGCCATGTTGTATAAAGAATTCAGTAAGTGTATATTAGTAATAAATACAGTTATATAAATCCAAACCTGGCTTTATGTGATTTCTGAACAAAGGAAAGCTAGATTTATCACATTACTTGACAAACTATGTGGTGAAGATAAGGTTTCTGATTTAGCGAAGCATTTAAACATGTATATAAACTCTGCCACATTCTCAGGTCTGATTAATTTCTAAGTTAAGCACATGCTTAAATGATTGCACTATCAAAAGCAGCACTACATTTCCCTTCAAGTTCAAATTAAATGTGTCAGCTTTCATGGGGTTTTAGTTACATTTTCTCATTCATCTTTATTATTCTGGCTGAAGTAAAACCTGTCCTCTTCACTTCCGATGGAAATAATAAAAAAAAGTTACAGTCCCTCGCTAGTAACCTTGAGATAAACTAGCAAGCTTCTGCACAGAAAATTTAGGCAAAGATATCAGCATGGCTCTACAGCTCTGTACAACAGACATGGGAGAAAAATTTGTCTAATACTTCAGCTCCTAAAAAAAGGCAAGAGATCACTAAAGCTACTGTGATTTATACCAGCTGAGGATCTTCCCAGTATTCTCAACTGTACATCTTGACTCAAATTACAAAATTGTATGCAAAAGAATGTTTTACATGAGCAAAATAATCAGAGAAGCTGTTAATTGCACAGGGGGTATTAAAATTGTTTAACTGCATTGGATTTCTAGCCATAAGACAAAATGTACATATAAACCTCTGTTTGGATGAAGAATTATCAATATATACAAATCATTACTCCTGTATCCATTGCAAATTGATGTAATGGATTTAATAATTGTATTAACTACACATGCAAATGCAGACAATCAGACTCTTGAGCATTACTATACACAGGCTATGGTCGGTACTTAAGTAAAAGAATTTGGAAAACATTCCTAAAACATATATTCCAAGCTATCAATAGAGCAGTGCTAAATTTAAAATGGTAAGTTTTTTTCACCTCCTAGCTGTGTACCAGGTAACGAATTAATTTTTTTGAAGCCTGGAATTTTCACTTATATGAATTTCAGATCTGCAGATGACAGACATTTGATTTTTCTTTTCCCTGCTTCCTCTATAAACCTTTGGAAACATCACATGGCTGTCCTATTGCTCTTGGACACATTTGCATAACTGTTACACATAGCAGCTACTTACAGTGCATAATAATAAGTAATTTCTATGTGACAGATTTTCAGGGAGTTCTTCACACTTTTACCAACGGTGGGTTGTATCCAGTGACTACAAAACATATCCCTTTCCCTTCATGGGAGTTTTCCAGAACCTCTTAATGGCTGCGTGAAAACTTACTTCCAGAATCCCTATGACCATTCCCTGGATGAGGCCCCATCACAGGGCAAGGGTTTTTCAAAGTCTGTTCTCTCAGTAGGAACAGACAAAGTGTAGGGTTCACTCAGAGGTTGAATCTGCCCTGCAGTTTTTCTAGCAGGGCTTCACTGAGCAACTGAGGCAGTGAAACCTTCTGAAGCTATTGGAAGTATTTAGATAAGAACATCCTCTATCTTCTTACTTATTAAACAAGGGCAACACCCATGACTTGAACACAAAAATAGTGAAAGGCAGGTCCTGTCTTAGACAGGCAAACTGCTGAAGAGTCAGACATAAACAATTCCATAGATCATAATTACTAGAGGTACTGATATAATGTTACAAGCCTTAATCTGCACAAAGTGAGGTAATTGCATGCTCTTATTATACTGGTGCACCCAAAGATCTACAAATAGCAATTTACAGCAGAGGGAGAGGTGCCATTTGATTTCCATAATCCGAGGGCAGAGTAAGTGACAATTTAGCAAAACAGACCTGTGCACACATTAAGATACAGCAAGTGGTCATCTCAAGAAGCATAAAAAACTGTCAATGAAAATAGTTTAAAATGTTGTAACCTCAAAAACAATTGTCTTGCAAATAGCTTTTTTTTTTTTTGGCTTCTTGCTTATATCTGATAATTTTAATAGTTTGGAGAGTCCTGCAAAAATGAGATTTTACAGGCTAGCAACAGAACAGTTATAAACATCTATCATATTTGAATGACAAGATTAAATATAACGATATCCTTGACACATTGTTCGTGACAGTCATCCCTAGGAATGGGATGTGTGCTTTAGGCATTATGTAATTTTAAGCAATATCTCAGATTTCTTTTTCTGTAACTAGGCTGAACTTCCTGAAATTATTCTTTTCCTCCTGCTGATGGCTTCCTGAGGAACTTTTCACCTCTGCCGAGAGCCAGAACACCCAGGGGGTCAGAAGTTCTTTAGTTTATTTATAGCTTTTCCAGTAAGAAATCATCAGATTCACGGCATGTTAACATATCATGAATTTGAGCAGGGTTTTAGAGAAGACCTGCAAAAGTCTCAGAAACTTATTAGTACTTAAACAGCACTATGAAACCGGCAATTTACTCATCACTGCCTTGAAACCATTAATTTAATCACTGTGATATTGTATCTGTCTATAAATAACAATAAAAACACTTTTTAAAGTAGATACTTACTTTTCATGTTGTGAATTTTATTTTCTGTAAGGGACTGAACCAACATCAGTTCCCTTTTCATCTAATCTAAATGAGATAAATATGATTTAATCTGAAATTAATCAATCAGCATGTACCCAGTGTTATTTTATAACTGTCAGTGAGGAGATGCTATAGACACTTATAATTTCCATGGAAAAGCAATATATTATCATTTCTTGATAATAAAAATTGCTTTATTGTGTGATTATTAGCCTACTTGCTGAAAAGAAAGTGTCAGACTTTGTAAAATATTACAAGCCAAGAGACTTAAATTTAGTCTTAGAAAATGAAGTGAACGTACTGTGTCTTATGCAAGCATTCATCACTTCATAATTGAGGGTTATAGAAGAAAAAAACAGGGAAGATTTATGGTGATATACTAAGGAACTTTACCTGTCAGGTTCTTATCTCAAAGGATACTGTCTCATGAGAAAAATACATTGCGATGAAAACAACAGCTCGATTCTGCTTGGTTGGTATCCCTGATCTGACACAACAGCAACAGAACAGTTATGCTATACTCCAGATGACTCTTTTTTTGCTGCTAAATGGGTCTTTATGAGTTTTTAAAACTGAAGGACTGTCTGATTTTGGGGGATGGAAAGTGAAGGATGAGGGTTGTTGTACTTTATATAAATGAAGTTTATATAAAGTAAAAACACCATCTATAAGTCAAGATGATAATAAGTGTTTATGATATTGCATCCTATATGGGCTTGGGGGAAATGTCAGCAGGTCCTCACTTGAAATCCTCATATTCTTTACTTGGTTCTTATCTTATTCCTTTTCTAATTTTCAGGGGGCTGAGGGCATCCAAGATGAGTCCTAAAGTATGCAGAATTCTGCCCAAATTTTCTTGTCCAACAAACCTGTATATGTCATAATTAGAAAGCTTTCCTCCTCTGTAAGCCAAATACCCAGGAGAGTGGGGCTTTGCTTAGACCTGAAGTACTAGATGTTGCATTTTAATTTCCCTTTAAGTATTTCCTCAGGGTTCAGACAGTCTCAGCGATGTCACAAGGATCTCTGATTTCTGGCTCTTCATGAGATTAAAATCACTGCCATTTACCAAAGGGTACAATTCCTCCCTTTTTAAAGCCAGTCAGAATTCTGGCACATCATCTGTCTATTTCATTCTAGTATCACTTTAATTGCTGGGATCAGAGCCAGGAAAAGATCTGGAGTGCTATTTAATGACAGTGGCATGCTGATGTATTGTGGTATTAACCTCGAACTATAACTATAGAAATGCTCATTTTTCTTCAAACTTTCTCTTACATATTTCTTTTCTACTCAAATTCCATTTTAAAAAATCTTCCTTTAAATGTGCTTCAGAAAAACAGAGGTTTCATTGCCTAAAAAGCACTAATTTGCTCTTAAATTATTGTTCTTTCTTTCTCTCTCTGGACAATTTCTTTTTATTTGACAGTTGTTTGTCTTTCTAGAACTTCTGGGGCATTTTTTTTCCTGAGATTATCTGATGGTAGTAAAACAACAAAAAAAGTGATCTTTCTAGACAGACTATTGCTCAACTGGTTCATTTATGTAAACAAGCAGTTTGGCACTCTTGTACATGGCCAAACCATCTTCCAGATGGCCTAGCAAGTTATTATAAATCTCTTGTTTAGAATATTTATTGTTTTTGAGAGAAAAGGAATAAAAAATGTGAGGCTGTTAATCAATCATCTGAAAAACCAGACCTGAATGCTTTAGATTACCATGAATCTGATTTTGCTTTTTCCTTGTAAAAGTGTGTACTTTGTGTCTTTGACCATCTTCCTTTATTTGTAGATTTGCAATTCTCAGCAGATTCCAATACTCTGTTGGAATTTATTGGAAAAAGCTTTCCTAAATATGTAAAACTTTGAAATAATCTAATTATATTACTAACTATCAGCAGGGCTCTTGAAATGTGATCATGAACTTAATGACCCAAAAGCCACCTCCATCCTTCCATTCAAAATATGAAATAAACATAACAATGTTCAAAATATTTCTGGTTAAAAAGTCTGCCTCAAAAAATTTCCAGGCTCACAGTACAGACAAGAAGTGAGGATGATGGATGGCCCTGCATTGGGTTGGCTCCTTCTCCATTCACCTACTACACTCGGAAGCTGTAAGAAAGACATGGGGATAAAAACAGGTTGGAAAGCAGAGAGGTGGTCACTCTGCTCTACAGAGGCACAGAAAAACATTGTGAGATTTTAATGAGCAGAGGAGTTTGCAGGAAGATGAAAGAGGAGTAAGAAAAGGCTTTATTTCCATTCCCAACATGCTGTCAGAAGATGGAAAGGGCAAGGTTAGAAAGAGAGCTACACGGAGGAGATGATGCTATATGCTGAGTCCTGTCTCAAGAATATGGAAAGAAGAGTGTGAGGCCCTGTGACACTGCTCCCTAAAAGAAAAAGATAATGAAAATACTCTCTTAAAAGCTCTGAATGTGATACCAAGTCAGAGAGCTAATCAGGGAATATCTTCATACTCTTTCCTGGCCATACTCCTTAAGGAATCACACCTGGGCTTCTGTTTCCAGGGAGAGTTTGAAACAGTGATATCCAAGTACAAAGATCAGTATCCCTGTATTCAAGCTAAAATGACCATATCTACTGGTTCCCTAATCCCTAATCCTATGCATTAAAATACCTGTAGGTTTATGTAAAATAACGATTCAGAGCTATAAAGGATATTTGTTTTGGTGCAGTCTTCTGGAGAGGCCAATGTTTGGAAGCAGATTATTTTTTGTTAGGGACTTATCTTGAGACTCCCTTCCAAAGAAAATGTAGTGCTACTTCTTTAAGGATTGTTGGTTTGGTTTATTTTGGTTTTCTTTTCAGTTTTCTAAGGCACATATCTTTAAAATCTTCTGTGGAACTTGCTAAAGAGTGTGTTGCATTCCTTCTTATTAAGATGTTAAGAGTCTTTACTCAGGGCTTTATAGCTTCAAGTTTGTCTTCAAGAACTTTAAATCACAGCAGCCAAAAACAGCAATCATGTTTAAAGTTTGGAAAAGGACCAATACTGCAAAGTTCACCTCAAGTACAAATGGCCTTGGAGCGCAGTGCTTAGTAAAGTAATGCAGTAAGCCTTTGAGATAGAAAAAGAAGCCAGTTGAGTAGCAACTTACCCTCCAGTTGTCCCATTGAAATAGTAATACAGAAAATGAACTGCTGTCTGAAACAAGTAAAAAGCTTTCATCTCCAAAATAGCTATGGTGAAGAAAAAGTGCGCAGCAATGTGCTAATGTGAACAGTGCTACGAGTCCCTCTTTAAGATTACTCCTAGAATTTGCATTCTTAGTATTTTCTTTGATTTCATTTGTATAAGTGTTTGTGTTTGGGAAAAATTTGATATCAGCATCAATGAAGTTCAGAGGAATTCTTAAAAAAGATTGTTGTCTTCCATTGGCCCTGATTGTCCACCTAGGCTGATCCTTGTTGTAGGAAAGACAAACAGGTTTCATTTTCCATTTAACCTGAGGCAAGGGGGAGACACAAGGCTGGATGATGCTGAGGGGCAGCAGTAAGGACTGTATGAAATACCTCCCTTCCCTTCAAGGAACACAAGGATGCCACAACTGGACATAAACATTTACTGCTATGAAGAGATGTGACATCAAAATGAAGGAAAAGAGGCTTTCCAGTTGGTTGCAGAGCAGTCATAGCCCAAGTACAAGATCATTGATGTCCAATGCAAAAACATCAAGGTGTGCAACCTTGATGCAGAGAGTGCAGAGGGCTGTAAGCAGAAGGCTGTCAGATTGCATTTTACAGGTTGTCCAGCACTTCACAGCTCAGGGAACACACAACAGCCTGTGGAATTACACTGGACTCCACTTGAACCTCCACACAGCATGTTTGAAATTTGAAATAACAGTTGAAAATTAACTTTGAAATAAAGACTCTTTATGAAAGTTAAAATAATATATGATCTTACCTAACCCCCTAAAACCCCCATCTGGTACCATTAAAAAAATTAAATCTTGAATTATTTCAAGTTAAATCCAAATATGCTCTAAAAACTCTCAGTGTTTTCACAGGAACTTAATTTGTTAACTGATATCCTGGAATGTAACAGAGCAGAAATGTGTTTAATAAAATTGAAAGTTATGGAAAAGGTAGATCTGAAATTTTCCCACTCTATCTTTCTATCTGCTTCATTATCCAAGAACAATGAGGCATTCAATAAAATTGAAGGTGAATTATTGCAGTATGTCTCCATCAGGAGAGTTTCACACTTTCAGTAACTATAGAGAAAACCCAAAGATAATTGATAAAGATAGAATTTTAGGGTTTTTAAAATGAAATTTAAAACACATAGAAGATAATGCTATCATTTTTTCCTTTGAAGAAAGAACGTTCAAAAGTGAACTCTGTTTTCTACATGGAGGGTTTTTAACACTCCCTTTCAATCACTGGACTTTTGTGAGAACTGAGTATTTCAGTACTCCCACCCCCAGCAGTCTTCTAGTTCTGAACAGAGCATTTGCAGCACAGCTAGGTGCATTTGGAATGTTTTGTACTGCCTTGTCAATGTGCCTTGTGGCCTGCCTCAGTGAAAGAAGCTTTATGAGTCTGAATTGGTATTTATTTGAGTTCAGATCTACTGCCAGGTGAGATCCTCTTTCTGCTACACAGACTGAAAGATGAGCTGTCTCCAGCAGTTATGTTCAAGTGTCAGCTGAATTTGGCTTTGTCCAGTCTTTCATCTTTACTCCTGATATGCTCAGCAAGTGTCATCTGTTCCGTGACATTCAGTGTCCATTAGGACTTTCATGTAGACTACCAAAGCGATTTCAAAAAGCAAAAGATCCCTGTCAAGATCAAGCTACATCTGACTCAGACCATCATAAAAGTGAAATTCCCTGAAGCAAAGATCCTGAATAACCCAGATTGCATGTTTAAGCTCTCTATTCAGCTACATGTATCCAATGTTTGGTGGGGTTTTTTTTCTCTCAGAATTCAGGAACAATTTTATGTTGGTCCTCAATTTATTTTTAGTCTATGTCACTATTTGTATGGCAGTACTTGAACCAGGGCACTGTGCACAGAAGAATGTCTTTAGAGGGCTTGTCATCAAGACCAGGGACAGCAACAGAATACAGGCAGGTAATCTGGAAGGAGAATTTAGTACAGTGTTGGAGGACAGTAGGATTTTTCATATAAAATAATATTTCACGATTCTTAAACCATTTCCAGTGTCACTTTTCTGAGAAATTGCACTCTAAGAGTATACTTCTTTTAGTCTGTACTGCTGCTGCTAATGAAAACTGCATAATGATGAGATCAGTAACCAGTACATATTTCTGTGGTTTAGACTATGTTCTCACCATCAGCACCAGTGTAAAGCTGCATCTAGAATATGTCGAATATGTCCATGCTGGTCATCTAGCAGGTTTCTTAAAAATCATGCTTCCATTGTATAAACGTAAGAGGCAAAGATTAAAAAGAACGTTGTACAGCTCAAGGAACTTGTCAGGAGGCATACTCATTATGTGGAAAAAATACCATTGGGAAAAAAGGCATTTCACTAGATTTTAACAAAAGAGAAATGTTTCTTTTTTTTTTTTTTTTTTTTTACTTGTTTTGNTTTTTTTTTACTTGGTTGCCAAGATAAAAATGTCAGGCATGAATTTGCAGTATAACCTTCCCATATTTCCCTGGACAACCTTTTACTTCAGATACCCAATATATGTAGATAATACTACTGATCCTTCAAGAAAAATAATTCTCTGCACAGCTTTAGTACAACGTGGAGTTTTATTATTGCTTTATAAAATGTATCAAAGGTAATTTGATTTCTAAAGCAGATGTGTATTAAGAAGATACAATTGGGTTTTTTATCTGAAGAAGTTGGAAATTATTTTTTTTTAGCTAAGGAGGTAGCTGAATCCAATAGCTGTTTTATGGTATATCACAAGCATACTTAAAATACCTGAATCATAGAGCAAAATATAGCCACGTTTTTTTTTAAATACTTAATTTACTCAAACAGAAATACTTGAAATCAGTTCAGTTCTGCAGAAAGTTTCACTGAAAGACAAATCTAAGATACAAAAAGATCTTCCTTCTCAAAAAAAATTCCCTTTTTTTTGCTTTAATCTTCATCCAAAAATCTTTGTATTCCCACGTGCTTGTATCAAGGTAGCAGGACTTTGCTGTACCTCAAAGTAAAGTTCGAGGCTGGGGAGATGTTGAATTACCTGACCATTTGTATATCTAACTTGATGGAACACCTCCAGCTCCCTTTTTGATTGGAGGAAAGGTAAAATAAAAAATCTTCAGAGGACCCTAAGCATTAAGTCGTGATTATCCTTGCAGCCACCTCCACGTTCTGTTCCCACCTTTATGTTGATGTGGCCTGGCCGTGTCTGAGCAGACACAGATGATTCACTCAGAGTAGACTCTGCTTTTTTTTGCAAGGACGAGTAAGATTTGCAGCCAGATCACTTTGTGAAGGAGCTCAATATGTCACAGAGATCATTGTCAATACTAATTCACAAGAGAGTCCTTGTGCATTCCCAAAATTCACATCTTTGTAGAGTGCATACAGCCACTGACACCAAACAGCTTGTGCACAGGAAAGCTACCTGCATATTGCAAATATTCTCAGGAATGTAAGACTCCCTAGTTTTGTCCAGTCGCTCCTATTCTTAAGCTTAAGCTGATGCATCTTCACACTAACTTGTAACTTTGCAAATTTAGTAGTAAAAGAGGTTAGGAAAAAATGAGGAGAAAAAGCAGAAAGATATTTCATAAAAGGAAAGCCTGTACATAAGCTGTCATTGAGGAAACAATATCTAGTGTAAGAAGAAATACTGAAGAGAGTTGACAAGGCAGAGAAGGTGTCTAACTAGGGCAGTATTCTTTTACTTGATCATCACTGCTGCAGGCATTTCAGAGGGACATATGAGTAGAAGAGATAAATCTTGCAATGGAGGCAGCTGCTCAGATTGTAACATCTAGCAGTTTTGATAGCCTAAAACTACAAGGTCCAGAACAGACCATTCAACCCATTTTATTTGAAATATTTCCCTTTAACTCACAGTTCCTTGCACAGTGTCTTCTGATTCAGACACACAATATATAAGCCCCACTGATGTGTAAGACATGCTTTGTCTTCTAGCTGCATTAAACACATGAGGATCCTTTTGGAAGGAAACAAGCGCATGGACTTCATTCAAACCATCATACCAAGCACTGTAATGATGATGCCAGGTGGTTTATGAATATTAATTAAAATGCATCAATAGCAATCCAGAGATTTTAAAATCACACATATTGTACCCAATCTCAGAGAGCAAAACCATTATGGACACAAAAAAAAGGATGATGATTGGAAAGCCAGTATCAAGGAGAAAAATCATACTGTTCAAAATTTTGACTACTACTTCCATTTTACTAGACTCTGATGGATGTTTCTTTTTTTTAGAAGATCTATGTAATTAGAATACACAAGTTGACACCTCCCGTCTTGTTACAGCCTAATAACAAGAGAAGTTGTTAGAAGGGAATGCTGTGATGCATCTGCAGATGTGCACAGATACAGCTGAAAATGTCACAGACAGTGCTTCTGCTGTGGCAGAGCTAACAAGACCCTCAAGCCACAGACATTTCCTATGGGCTTCCTGAGGAATCCATACTAGTTGTTCATTTTATGTCCCTTTTGACACCAGTAGCCTGCCAATAAAAACTGGCAACATAACAGCACAAACCTTCCTTCCAGGGAATGGAGCAATTTTTGTGTCAGAGAGCAGGGCTGTAATACACACTGCTCTCAACAGCAGAGCTGTGAGACCAGAAACAAGACAGATGCCAATATTGGCAGTGCTACCTTTATGGATTACAGATGCCTTTACTTACTGACAAGATGAATGCCAATTTTGTTTCTGTCACAGCTTTAGTTTCTATAGAGGAAAAAGCAGTTTTAAATGAGAAAACGAAGCAATCAGATTTAACCTACCAACTGTCTGTGGTAAATCTAGAAAGATTCCATAGGAAGTATTGACAATGATCCAAAACTGGCGTATCAGATAACTCTATAAAATGCACTCTCAGTATCTCCTCCCTAAAAATGACTTTTGCTTCCTTAGTGTTTCTTCTTTTGGGAACAAGATCCCTCCATCAAAGCTGCATCCTGCCCTGCCATATAATCTCCTCAGAGTTCATTTCTTCAAGGAAACCAAAATATTGTTTTGACCACGTTTGGAAATGTATCCCCTGGTGAAATGAGGTCAACCATCTACCCCTCAGCTTGTATCTGCAAAAGAAAAGGGTATTTGATTCTCATTTGAAATTTGTCTGCCAGATTATTCTACCAGTTTCTTTACAATATTTGTGAGGTTTTATCCTCTTAAACATGGGCCAGGCATATTACAGATTTTGTTTTTCACAAATCACAGAAAATAGAAGTCTCTGTCTTCACATGAACAGAATGGGGCTGTTTTGTTGTTTTGTTTTGTTTTGTTTTTATTTCAAAGCTAAGCTTTTTTATTTGGGTTTTTGTAGGAAGGGAAGGAATGTACTTGAAATACCTTTCATTATTATTACTTAGCGTTTATAAAATAACAATAATATGCAAATCTTGTCTCCTTTTATTTTTAACCTCTAGATCTGACATTACAAGCAAATCAGGATTAGAAATCCTATTTAGTAAACTGAGGCATAGAGTGAGAATATATAAGAAAAATTATAGACAAATATTAAGGTCTAAAAATTCATCAACACAATGAAGTTTGTTTCAAGACCAGTTTTTCTCTTCCTATCGGCCACCAGTTACAGCAAATGCTACAAGGTCCTCCACAGTCAAATTTTCATTTTTCAGACACAAATGAGCTTGTCTGCCTCAGTGCAACTGAGAGTACCTAAGAGACATGTCTGACATGTCTGACATTTACTTAAAGAGAAACTCTGTGAGCAAATACTTCCCTCTTTTTTTTTTTTTTTTTCCCAGATGAAACTGTTTGGGCTGCAAGTCTTTATTTGTAGGCGTTGACAGGATCAAAGAGCAGAAATAAAGACTTGGTATAGACTTCTGTTGACTGGCTTCAACAGAATGCCACAGCTGTGTGTGTGAAGGGTTGTGTGTGGCATTCACCAGCTGTCGATGTTTCCACCCCTCCCATCCCATTTGCAGGAAGCCAGCAGTGGATGTTGGAGCGCTTTACTTGCTGCTCCAAGGACACAACACCTCATCACACTGGGAAACCACTGACTTCACGGCAAAGGTCATTTCATGGATGGGAAACCAAAGCACACAGGAAAAAGTGATTTACTCAGGAGAATCTCAAAGATGTAGAATAAGACACAACGGAATCCAAAGCTCTTGACTTTCAGGCAAGACCACTAGCCTTCAGGCCTACTGCAAAGCTCATTGTGGGAATATGAGTTTGCTGACTATAGGGTGATAACACAAATACAGCTATTTTTGTTAATGCTTTGAAGCTTTGAGACACTGTAGCACCATCGATTTTGCTAGCTTCTCTGGTGATGGAATTTTCAAATCTTCATTCTGCTGAACAGAAAACTAGCAATTTTATGGGTTTTTTTTAATATTAGCCTGTAAGTCAACACAACAACCCAATACAGATATCACAGTTACAACAAAGTCGGAAATGGGATATAAGTTTCCCCTAAGTTCTCTGTTTACACAGCTGTGGAAAGAACCCATGTTTTGGAAACAAAGACTCTTTCTGCACTGAAAGGAAAATTTACAAAAGCTATGTCAACTGACTTCAGAAACTCAGAACGTTGTTTTGAGTTATGGCAGAGCAACACATGACAAGGCTCAAGGTGATCTGAAGACATGGATCAAGCATACTAAAGTCCAAAGAAGAAAAAAAAAGATTCCAAAGAGAACACAGCTTCCAAGGCAATACTTAAATTGGTATAAACAGCTTGTCTTGGAGGGTTTATGATACAGTTAAAAATCATGTGTGCAAAATGGTTTTTTAGCTCCAAATTTCAGTGCACGCCACTTCTGACTCATTCACAGATGTCATATAACACATGACATATATTGCAATATTGACCTAATACTGTGCATTTAATGACATTTTCAAGAATCATAAAAATTACTATCTCCAATTTGTTCCATAAAGGGATTACTTCTTTCTATGCATGCCTGCTTTCTCCTCTCAGTACTGCTCATATCCAAGAAAATTCTAGTTCCACCAAAACATGTGCTTTACATTAAAAAAAAAATAGATTTTTTTTAATCTCATAGAGGTATGAACAGACCTGTAAGGCCAAAACCAAGAGGGGGAAGGGGGATTATGGCCAGCCAGCCAGAGGCTAGTCACTTCTAGAAGCATGGAATTAGATCAACATTTGTTGTGATCTACCATGGTGATTCATATGGCCCTCAGTTAAAAAAATAATTGCAGTGCTGACAGACATACCTGAATACAGCAATTTTGATACCTTTTAATTTATGCTGTGCTATTAGACAGTGTGCACATGTGAGCATCTGAGTCTGTCCAATATTCATTTAGACCTCCCACTTACTGTTACAGATTAATGGGTTTTTTCCAGATCCTGGAACTGTTCTTTTATCTTTGAACTCTGTCTATTCACATGCTTTCTCAAAAGCTATTAGCAGTCTTCTGCTTCTTAGTGCTATTCAATAGGGAACATTAACATTTGAATTGACTGCTCTTGCTGTGGGCAACGTTCTGTGTATTCAAGGGTCAGAAGATATCTGGACAAAGATTACAATAATTTTCATGTTGTATCTTATTTATATGGAGGTAACCACACAGAGAGGTCACAAACAGCTTTTGCCCTTTGCTTGTAAAATCTGGGAAAACTTTGCAGTCATTTTAAAAGAACTTATTTCAGTAGAGATATTTATTTCTTCCTGCTTTTTGAATTCTAAAAGATGCAAAAATTTAAGGGTTGGTTGTAGTGAAAAACAGCATAAGGGAACATGTTAGTATCTCGCATTCATGCCAGCTTGGTAAGACAAAATAAATGTTGTCCAGTGAGTATGAGACAATGGGATGAAGATCATATTGCTGCCAGCCTAGTAGTGTGGCAGTAGGAAGGTTAAATAAGAGCAGAACTTATTGTGACTCGCTCCAAGAAAAATTATTCCCTCAATGACGTTGGACAGCTGTAGGGCATTCAATGTATGTCTGAGGAATCCCTCTCCTTTTCCTTCTCCTTCTCCTTCTCCTTCTCCTTCTCCTTCTCCTTCTCCTTCTCCTTCTCCTTCTCCTTCTCCTTCTCTTCTCCTTCTCCTTCTCCTTCTCTGTCTCTGTCTCCTTCTTCTCCTTCTTCTCTTGAAACAGATTACTCTGCCATACTGCTTATTTTCTTTCTTGCATTTTTGAAATTACATTTAAGCACATAAAACTAACAAGGTAATATAACATTGCTTAGATGTACAATATATCCCAGTCTTGGCTTCTTAAAAACATTCAGCTTCTCAAGGGTAAAGGAAGGAAATATTCTGTTTAATGATTCACCAAGTATTTTTCCAAAACAGGAGGGAGAAGTGCTACAGACTGTTTTCAGTTTTCATTTCAGTGCCCAGATTCTAACAATAAGAAAAAGCAGTGAAGTGAAATTTTTCAGAGAACACTGCTAACCATAACATCAACCTGGCTCATTCACTGTCCTGAGTGGGATTACTGCTGCCCTTTGACTCTCTTACACCTAGTAAACACAACACATTCTTCCACATAATGCCTCAATGCAATGTCAATTTTTTTCTTCATTAGAAAACCTTTCTGATTCTGAGTAAATAATTTGAAATAGAGCTCCCAGTAAAAGAAACGCTGGTTTAGTCTAGATTTAAATTTGCTTGGAGTTACTTGAGATGACAGCATTACCTGTGTGCAATGGTAAACATGTTCTTTGCTGCTCAGCTGAGGCATTTCCAGCTCTACCCAGTTCTCGGGGGGACATGCTTGAAGCAGACTACATACTTGCAATGTAAGAACAATACAGCAAATGCACAAAGTTCCTGCAAACATCCCCCCTTGGACCTGCTCATGTGTTCTGCCAAACCAGTTATACATGGGGGGTAGAGGGAATTACACTGAAGTTAGGAAGTAACACTGGCATCGAGTCAGCATAACAGAGAGAATTAGGGTGCTTATCTCTGGCAAAGACTGCAGCGTTATGCTATTTCTTTTCCAGCCATTTCGCTGCATCTGTGTAAGTGAGATTAGACATGGGATTAACTGAGCTTCTGAAAAAATTAAAGGAACACATCTGCAGGTCTCAGAGAGCACAGTAATGCTAGAAAATGCTGAAAACAAGAACTTTATTAGTTATATTGCCAAGATTAGCATTGTCAGCACCATGTCCCCAAGCTATGCAGTCCTTTGTGACTACAAAAGTTGCCAAGGTCTATCCTTAGATGTGCACAGTGTCTTTTGATATGGAAGAGCAGGACTGGTCCCTTCAGGGAAAGGATTCTTTATTCTGCTTAGAAGCATTCTGCCTTAGCAGATAATACTTGTCATGAAGGGTTCATCTAGTTTAATGCATTTCAACACAGCTAATTTAGAGGACTATAATTTAGAAACTTTTATTATCTTGCTGTTCTATACTTTTTAGGAATACACAATACATGTGGGATAATTTCTCTCGGACTTCACCATGCATCTTGCTATAGTAAGAAGGATTTGTCTCACATACCATACAGTGCTTTTTTTCTGGATATTTTTGGTTTTGCTGCTTTCAATTTAGTACAGTGTTCTTTTGTAAACCATACAAAATACACAGGCAAAGTCATTACAGGTACTCATTGTCCTAGATAAGCATAGAAATTGCACAGCCCATTTGCCAATGCTTTAAAAAAAAACACCCCTATTTTCTTTTGGTTTTAGTTCAATTCAGTTTTATGCCTTCGTGTTTTTTCAGTATTTTGATGGACTAAAACATTTACTAACTGCTACAAGAAAAATAGAGGTTGGAAAATGTGGAGAACCATCCTGACACAGACATCCACAGGAGTGAAAAGTCTATATTTATATGCCCACACACTGTCATTCCCAGGCTGTTCTGAGAGCTGCTTAGCGATAGCTGAGATTCTGGGCCAGCCACTTTTGTAATAATTTTTTTCACTCTTTCTATTGTTGTAAGTGAAAAAAAAATGGCAGTTCTCCAGTGACCAAATTAAGAACAACTCAACTGTATTTTGTCCAAAGCTATTCATTCATACAAGCAGTATTATAAAATGTTCTAATTAAATGCAAGGCAGCATATTATATATCGTCTTTCTAATTTCAGAGAAGGGCTCACCGTACAATTATTAACAAACTAAAATAAAATATTTTAAAAGCTTTTGCAGTCAAATCCATTTGTGGCTGCTCTTTTATGAATAGTTCTTTGTTTCCTTTGGTTCTGCATGATGAAATTCAACCTTGCCATATTTATTCTTGACAAGACAAGAGGCATAAGATGTCAGTAGCAAAAGATGATAAGCCATGTTACCTTCAGTGCATCACTGCTGCCAGAAATGCAAGGCCTTTCCTGTGCAAGGTCAGAGACTGACATTGTGATGTCTTAGCAGACAGGGAACTTAGTGTCACAGGGATTTTCCTTCACCTTACCAGGAAGAATGAATACAATTATTTTATCTTGACTGTCTAGCAACTGCTCCACTTTGCCAGCACAGAGGACTGACCTTTGTGTCACCTTCAGGTGATGTTTCTGATAGAAACCTGGGCTCCAACAAGAGAGCTGATTGACAACAGCAGCACTAGCAGCTGCCATCTGGAGCAGCTACTGATGAAGTTTGGAGCTTTAGTGATTGAAAAACAGGACCTCCTTTTGATATGCAGTGTTTTGGTTCTTTTCAGGGCTGATACTTGTGATCAGCAAAGATCAGGAACTTGGATGTTTCTGCTACCATTTCTCCTTATTCCCCTAAAATACATGCAGGACCTGTTCTCAGCACACACTATTATCCTCACAGGTATGTTCTCCAGCAGTGGAACTCACTGACCCCAGATGTTCTCAAAATGATAAGAGGCAAGAATTCATAGGGGAAAGAACATTTGGACCCTGAAAAAAACTTAAGTGACGTTTTTCTGTCCTACCCCACAATAATAAACCAGCTGAAGTTGAATCTGCGTCCTTGATGTACAAACCACATTTATAAAATTTTAAGCCTGCCTTCTGTAGAAGAAATAAGGCTTCATGACTGCAGGAATGCAGGGCTCTACATGCTAGGAGACATTTTTTGCAATAAATTATGACAAAGAATTCATATGTTTATGTTATTTCTGTCCTTCATCATGGAAATATCTGGTTTCTGAAAGGATCACACCTCAGCAGTTATGGCACAGTCCATAAATCTGTAAAAAATAGAGGCATTTATTTATCATCTAGTTTGGACTGTTAGTCATCTGCTTTTCTTTTCAAATAGAAATGCTCTAACAACCACAGAAACAGTGAATTACCATTTGCCTATAGACATGATGGGTAGGCAGATACTACAGCACTGCAACTGCATGCTTCATGAGCACATCTCACACATTAGATTGGACCATGATATATCTGCAAACTTTTTCATAAAAGCATTTACTTGAAGTTTTCAAGTTAATTTCTCCTGAATCAATCACCCGGTATCCTGTTGATTGCACTGCAGAGGGAGATGGTTTATTTACATGCTGAAAAGGTCAATGTTGAAAAAATCTGTATTAACAGTGCATAATTATTGCATTCAAGTGAAACATAAAATGCATGAACCCAGGAATTCATTTTGCCTTTTTACCTCTATGGACACAGGATTGAGACATCTTTGTGGAGACATAAAGTAGTATGTTAGGCTAAGTCAAGCGATTGCAAGCATGTTCATAATATAAACCTTTCTGATTACTAATAGGAACAAAAAAAGTGGAGCAACCAACAAAAAAGATGGGTTAGATTAATCATCTAAAATATATAATTAATTCAAGGGTGTGTTACATTTGCATAACAGCTGCCTTTTATTTTCACACCCAGTTAACAGGATACAAGCCCTCATAATAGGTTTTGAATTACATTACTTGCTTATTTAATTTACTGTATGCAATAATACAACTAGAATAAAGACTGCTAAAAATATTTATAAATTTTCATTCAAGTGTGATTATCTAAAATATCAAGGATTAATTCCTCTTCTAGTGTAAATTGGCATAGCTCCCTGTACTTGATGTGCTTTTCCCCTGCTAATTAAAGTATAAATGCATCCATGTTGTTTCTGTCAGCTGAAGTTATAAACTCTGCAAGGCTGATGTACCTCTGACACATTTTTCTGTTATATTGTGGTCTAATCGATCAGCTGTGGTAAAAGACACAAAGACTGTGATTCAACAGGAAATCTAGACTTCTACTGCAACTTCCATGAAAATCATCCAGTCCTTTTTTTTAGCCTCTCTCCTGCAGCTTCTGTATACACCACATTCCATAAAACATATGGACTTAAAATTTTTTAAGAGATAATTGCTGTGTTTTTGCTATTTCCTCTCTGGTTTCCTTCTGTGATTCTCACATGGTCTCTCTACTGTCTAATAATTCTTTCTACTCTCATGAATCCCAGTGTAATTACTTCTTATTACATCAAGTGTTTTCTTGGTTCTGTGATAATTTCCTTTATTTAAAAATTCTGTTTCTACAGGGATTAGAGTATTCATCAGTTAATTTCAAGCAGAGTCCTATACGGCACACTACTAGTGATATTAAGAAAAAGAAAATCTTCCATAATCTTGGACAAAATACCAAATAGCTAGCAATCTTTTGCTGGGACAGGCCACATGGCAGGTCTTCAGAAGGGTTGAAAATTTCCAGGAAGAGGAATTTTCTGTGGAAGTGAAATACCCTCTCCAGCCCTGTTTTCTTTTCCAGAATTTCCTTTCTGAGGGAACACAGCCATCTGCCTCCCTGACAGCCCTGACAGAGCCCCACTCTTCCACAGACTTTTCCATTTGTCCTTAAACAGTGTGGTAAACCACTCCTGTGTTTGCCTAGGACTCAGACAAGCAAAGTATATGCATTATTGTTTACCTCCAGTAGTAGCAGGGGGGAGAACCACATAAATACAAAAATAAACCTTAAAAACCCAACAAAATTTAGCTGGACAATTTAGCATTTCCTGTGGCTATACAAAATATACCACAAAATCCCTCTTTGCTATAATGTTTTTAATTAAGGTTTTCTTTCATGTATGGGATTTTTGGTTTGCTGTCAAAAAAAATTCCCCCCTCTGCCACTTCTCAGTGGGATGGTTATCAAATATGTTAATAATAATAGCAGAGGCATCAGCTCTTCCAGCCATTAGGTAATGACAATAACTTTAGGACTGACTCTGAAGGAAAAGGGCAGGGACATTTCAAATGGGCCAGGGAAGACTGCCACTAGGTAATTTACTGATACATTTTCCCTTCTTACCATTTCCAAGTTCCTGTCACTTTTGCAACTTCCAATCAGATCTGCTTGCAGAATCAGGTGAATTCAAGGACAGGCTAAAGACCACAACACCTTGTTTCACCAAGTGAAGTGATTAAAGATCCCTGTTAAGTATTCCAACAATCACAGCTGAGGCTTTATGAATGCATGGAACCTACCATCATCAAAGGCCTGACCCTGGATTGTGCTTCCTCCACTCACACCAATGGACTCACCTCATTCTCTCAGCTCCTCAAGTATGATCAGTAAAGCCCATAATTTTTTAATATTATCTTTGGTCCTTTTAATTCTGTCCAGTAAATCCCTTATCTCCCTTTTCCAGGAATGACATCTATATGCAACAGTTCACACAGAGATAATGGTCCTGGGGAGAGTTGCTTGCACAATGTGTAGTTTTTCAGTTCTATATTATTTTATAGGCTTTTTAAAAAATAGAAGGACCAGAGGACCTATAATACTTTTTTTTTTTTTTTTTGTGGCAATCAATTATATGTCACCAGGGGGAATTTTAATTGGAATTGTGGTTTTGCTGAAATTTTTAGTAATGTATGCTGTACAATGAAAGACCAAAGACCAAAACTTGATAGAGAATTTGTCCCACTAACCCTGGTTTTCACCACTTTGCATAGGCAATCCTCTGAATCTTACCCATCCATAGAATGATGCAGGTTCCAATGGTCCTCTAGGTATCAACTGATCCACACAGTGCTCAAAACTGAGCCAATTTAGAGGAAACAGGGAATTTTTCAGTCAAGAAAATCCCCAAGGATAGATGTATTAGAATTCCGTGGGAAATCTGGTACAATTGAAAAAAATTGTGGGAATTCTATGGGAAATCTGGTACAAAAAATGTCACAGTCAAAAAACTTACCTTAATGTCTAATCAGAATTTCTCCCATTGTGTCTTTTGCCCCTTAACCTTTTACTCCCCACCTCTTAAGAAATCACTCGAGACATGTATATAAATAAGCATTTTACTCACACATGTTTTTCATTTTCACATGCAATCAAAATGGTTTAAATTAAATTAATTATGTGGTCTGCCATTTGAAGTCCTCATTTAGTTTTCTTTACATTCAAAATACAGGTGCAGAGTGGACTTATTTAAAAGTTTCAGTGTTTTGAGATCCTCTATCATTTTCAATGCTGGGGTTGTTCTAAACTCACCAGAGTTATTAATCCTGTACTTCCTTCACAGATCCTCTAGAACTAACAAGTAGGGGAGTTTCCATGTTATTACTGGTTCATATACTTCTCTATAAGGAAATTTTGAACAATGACTTTGAAAAAATTCTTTAATTTAAATCATCTTCCTTTATCATACTGAAGAGATTTTGATTTTCAATATTATCCATGGTTTTAATACACTGGTATTCACTTTAAGGCAGATATTTAAAGAGATGCAAACAAAAGTTCAATAAAATGGAAATTTTCACATAGAGTTTATTCTAAAGTAATGAGATACAGTAGTGTAAATTTCACATTTTCCATGAAAGAACAGAAATACATGCACACACTTACAGTAACTGGTACTGAAATTATAGTGGGCAAGTTGCAGAGACCCATACTGACAAGACAACCTCCCAGGCTCAACACTAGGCTGGGCTCCACAAGCCTGACTTGGATACAGAGGTTCCCATGTGAAGAGCTCACCACCTTTGACTGGGTTTTGCATCGTGGAGGACAAAAGTGTGGAAGTGCTGAAAGACATGGGTATCCTCCCTTGTGTTATAAGGGAGGGATGAATGGAAACCCCTCTTGGTGGGAAGGTTTGGGACCATACCTTCTCCTTCAGGGAATGTTCTCAGTGTCTGGCACCACACAAAAGGTGGGTGCAAAATATCACACCACCATGGCTTTGACACACAGTCAGCCCTGCCTGTCCCTGCACACCCCTCTCTGGGTTATCTCCACCCTGCCACAGGCCAGCAGGACCACATTTCAGCCTCCTCAGAGCTGTCAGCCCCTGCCCCTGCAACACCACAGCAGGGTCAGTCTCCATGCCTAGCCATGGGATGCTCCAAACTGAGTCCACACGTTTCCAGGGAGGTGACTGAAGCCTGGGATTAGGGCTGCCCCAAAGTGTCACAGTTCCTTGCTCCTGGCTGCCCCCCATGGGGGCTGGACCCATGCATTTCAAAAGAAAGCTGTTGCCCAAAACCAGCTAATCCTGAAGTACAGGGCAAATATCTGAATTCAAGTCTCTCAAAGGTGTCCAAACCATGAGGGTAGAGCCTCTCACAGCCATTTCCTATTCACCAGGTCTCTTGGCTTGGTTCAGTGCCTGTTGTAGATCCCAGGTTTTGGTACAGGAGTAGACAGTGAGTGATGCTGAAAATTCTTCTCCTGGAGCTGGGAACCTGCCTTTAGGCTTTGCAACATCAGCAGTCTTAGTGTCTTGAGACCTTTTATTTTTTTCTAGTCTGCACTTCAGTGCCAAAGCTGTCTTTTGATCTATCTCTTACTGAGAAGTTACTTTGCAAGGGAAATTTTAGAAGTCCAGAGGGGTCTACTTTATTCTTTCTATTCATTGCAATAAAGACCAAAATTGAAGGAGTGGGAGGCAATACCAAATGAGGGGAATGGATTTCATCACCCTTAGGCTATTTCAGCTATCACTCTTCTTTACACTGGGATCCTCTGGGCATTGCAGGAAGCCAATAGTTTTTAAATGCGAAGTTAGTAATCATTAGCAAGAAACATAAGAATCTCTTTCCAGCTGGGAGAGAAACTGATGGTGAAGCAGTTGAACAGAACGCTGCTACTTACACAAAAGCAAATATCACACAGTATAAGAGCCATTCAGTGAGACCTGCCAGAAGGAAAGAATTTATAGGGCATAAAGTAGAAGAATATTCACAGATCCTTATGTACCTCTGCCTGTGATATAAACTCCACAGCAGGATTTCAGGTTGATGTTTTTATTCAGACATAAACTAAAAATATTCTAATCTTATTTTATACTATTTCAGTGCCAGTATAGGTCTACTCACTGTAATTGTATCATAATATGGCAAGTAGTATGCTCCAATGTGGCTTTAGCCAAGAGAACTGGCATATCTGAGAAGATGTCTACACTGCAGATACTTGAAATTGTGCAGACATAACCAAGTTGCTTTCAAACTAGCCTGTTTGGGTAGTCAGCTCACCTTAAAATTTCTTAAAAGCATTACCAGCATTGATTCTGTTATCCCATGAAGAGCCCTCCGTGCAGGGCTCTTCAGACATAAAGAGAGAAGAGTAAAGGGAAAGTGTTCTGTGCTCAGCTGTAAAATTGCCTCTCCTGCTGCTAACAAGAGGGTGAAAAATTGTGTACAAGGACCTGTATTTCTGCTGTAATGCCAAAAACCTGAGTAACAGCCACCACCAGGGGCTGCCTGACCTGACAGACACTCCCACCTTTTGTTTTGCCATGGATCATGGGGATTTCAATTTACTTACCTTTGCTGCTATGAAGTGTTTTGGTGCCTGAATGCTATTAGGTCAGTGCCCTGTGTCCCAGTGTTATCAGCTCATAGAGGAGTCTGTACCTACATTAACACTTGACTAAAAATCTGACACAGACTTTTAGACAGGGAAAATCATCACACTCTGAGAACTGGGGAAAAGTAGACTGAACTCTTTTCCTGCTTTCTCTTGAACTTCTCTTGACCCATCCCTCACAGTGCTACTTTTTTCCTCATTACAATTTGGACAAAGCAACGTAAGCTGTAAAATCTAACCTTGGTGAGTTACTCTTGAATTCTTCATCCGCTCTGTGAAGTATCAATGAAGTCACCTGCCAAGATTTTGTCCTTGATGGCAAATACATATTGTGAAGCCCTCCCTTTGCCATGCAATATGCAACATGTTGCAAATATTAAGCTTATATTCTGCAAATCCATGTACAGAAGTGTAAAGATATACCTGAAATTGTGCAAATTTTTACACAACTTTACCCTGTTCCAATGTAACTCATGCACATGTACACACCTTGTGAAGATATCTTATCAATGCACATTAGACTTAAGCATTTGGGATAAACCTGACTGAAGTGTGGCTATCTACAAAAGCAAATTGAGAGGAGGAATACAAAATACGTAAAACTATGTCAGTGAGGGAAGCAAGTGCCAATTTTGGCCTGAGCATGTAATATAGTCAGTACTTACACATGTGAAAAGGCATGTAGCAAAACCTTTTGCAAGAAATTCATCAAGGAAGCATATGCTGATAATTAAAATCTGTGGCTGATCCAACTCAGAGATTTGCACTGTCACTGGAACCAAGGTATTTAGTACAAATTGTGGTCAACTGAGGAAGCCTACTGTGAATCACTGCCCTTTTCAGAATATATGTTCTGTGACAAATACAGCAGGGTTTCTCTTTGTTGCATATAGACCTTTACAATGCCAAGTATTTGGATCATCTCAGTTGTAACCTGAACATAGTGGCGGTTTGTCAAGGCCTAGGCCAAGGCTGGGATGTTATTCAGGACATCAAACTCTACCCTCTGCCTCTAGCAAGTGAGATGTTCACCACTTTGTCTTGCAATGAGCCTTCAGTGCACTTACACTGACACTGGTTCAGACTGCCTACATCTACCACAGGCCTGCTGATACTGCCAGGGTGCAGGGGCACCACAGGACACGGCACACATTTGATAGATGAAGGACTGGCATGCCAACTGTTTCTCATTAGCACCTTCTCCTCCAGACCTCACTCCTGCAAAGGCACCAGGAACAACATTGCACGCTGCTCCTGCTCCTGTCCCCAGGATCCTTCCACACAAGTTGCTTTTCCATGTTTAATTCTGCTGCCATGTATCAGTGCCTCATCCTTTATCTGCTAAAATGCTTCATCGACCCTATCAGGAATTAGCCACTTCTAAATCCTAAAATTAAACCATAATTTGGCCCTAAACAAATTAACTTAAAATGTTTAAATTTAAAACAACTTAAAGTGCCAATGACTGACTCTCTCTCAAACTTCAGTTCCATAACACTTATCTTGAGGTAATACATTTACCCAAACTAGACCTTCCCTCTCCTACTTAAGTTTTCTATAGGCACCAGGGTAGGTCATCCAGGTATGACAAATGTAACAGCTTAGAAGGGGCTGAAGGTCCACTGCTGGCTGACAATAACTAGAATAAAATTTAGGAATACAATCCTGAGTTGTTTTTCTATTCATGAACGAACTACACTCACATGCCTATAACAATCTGGTCAGGCTGGCCTTTTAGTACCCTTAATTTTCCTGGGCAAGGTTTAGATCTAATGACTACAATAGCCAAGACAAAATACAGTTGTTTTTAATGACAAATCATCTGACCAAGCCTCTGCTTTAGTCATCTGTGTATATTTCACTTAATCCCACTTCCCGAATTAAACTATTTAGAGACGCTAGAAACCATAGCAGAGTGCATCAAAAAGCAATAGAACTCGAAACACATAGAAGAAGAGAGAAGAGGCATCTTTAGCTCTTTGGCAAGTGTTTAGAGTTTGAAAAATATTAATGCTGAAGCTTATAGCAGAGAAAAATTCTTCATTCTTCTTGGGCTCCAGGCCAAAACAATCACGTGTGTTTAGTGTGAAAGTACTACATTTACCATTTTAAGTTCTATTCCCACCTTAATTCAAAACCACTTATGAGAAAATAAATTTTATCAGTGAATATATAAAAACCATAATAGCCCACTTAGAAAATATAATAGGTGTTAGAAGAAACATTCACTATGTACTTTGATGGATTAGCCCCATTGGTTCCCCTCAGCCTTTCCAATTATAAAGATGTTAACATGAAATTTACTCTTGAAGGATCTACACAAGAGAGTTTTGTGAGTTGAAATGGTGGGGACTACGCTAATTTACAGCAAACACCAGTATATAGTAGTTCATTCAGTGGTGAAGTGAGGCAAATTGAAGTGAACAGTTTGGAAAGTTCTAATAGTCATACAATTACACCAACAACCAGCTAACACCATAATTTTTGAGGAATTGAAGAATTTCTTTAAAGATCAGTTCTACTAGCCAAGTCTGTAGAGCTTTGTTTAAATTCCAGCTTTCACCAAAACATACCTATATACCTGAAAGTATATATACCTGAAAGCCCACTTGTCTATAAGCTTGACTACCTTTCCCAGCTGTAACAAGTGATGTTCTCTCTCTCTCTCCCCACTAGAAGTCAATGTGGAACAATATAATCAGATCATTACAGCTGCAGCGCTTCTCATCTTAAGCCAACTAAACAGTGTTTAATTATTGCAGTTCAATGGGAATGCCCATTGATCTAGGGTATGTTTCATCTGTGAAGAGTGGAGAGATCCCTGAGGACTTCTGCCTGCACTCACCCTTGCTCTGGGAGGTCCCAGGAGCACTGTGCAGAAACCTCTGTGTCCCTGCGTCCCCTGGGTCTCAACAGCATCGAGCTGGGACTGTATGGCGGCACAAACAAACCACTACACCCTGCACAACCACAACTCGTTCAGTGTTCTCAGCCCCTTGGGAAACACAGACATGTGTGGTAGCATGCACTGACTGCTGTGGCGCCTCAACAGGACTCCACAGAGCAGGGTTACTACTACCCTCAGTGAGGTCATGTGTTGTCTACACATGTATTCCACTGTCGTGGTTTGACACTGGCCCAACACCTGGCACACACGAGAGTCGCTTGCTCACACACTCCCCCAGCCCTGCTACAGCTGGGCAAAGGAGGGAAACAGGGAAAGAAAAATAACGAAGGCTTCATGAGTGAGATAAGGACTGGGAGAAAGATTTCAAAGGAAAAGCAGGCTCAGTTTAAGGCTGCAAAGTGAAATTTATTGCTAACAGAATTGGAAGAGGATAATGGGAAGTAAAATAAGTCCTTAAAACACCTTTCCCCCTTCAGNGTCCCCATGGATGCAGGGGCACAGCTGCTTCACCATGGTCTGCACCACGGCCTGCAGAGGAATCTCGGCTCCGGTGCCTGGAGCACCTCCTGCCCTCCTTCTCCACTGACCTTGGTGTCTCCATGTTGTTTCCCTCACACGTTCTCACTTCCACCTCTTTGACTAAGAACAAAACCCCGTGACTTTGTTATTATTTTCTTCTTAAACATGTCATCACAGAGGCATCACCAACCTCTCTTATTGGCCCAGTTTTGGCCAGCAGCATGTCCATCTTCAGAGCTGTCAAGGACTGGGTGTGCTGGACGTGGTGGGAAGCTTCCAGCAGCTTCCCATCTTGTAGCCCTCCTCCTACTGAAAACCCAGCTGTGCCAAACCAATACATCCATTTGTAGCTGTATGCTACAATGTGATACCATTCTACTACAGGTCAGAGTAGGTATCCATGAAAGGGTAAGAATAGACATCCTTATAAGTGAATTTTAGCCTTGATCTTCTATAATTTGTTCCTCAGGCCTCCAACCTATACTTGTTTAGTAGCTCTCCTCACAATCCAGTACACTGCATTTTTGTGGTGATTTTGCTTTGCACAAATAAAAAAAAACCCTCACAGACCATTTTCCACGTGTGAAAAGAACATAGGTACAATTTTTCCACTGTTAATATAAACACTATCCTTTTGTAAATTTAGCCTTAGAGTATTTTGATAGGCAGATAAATAAGGACTTTTACTACAGTCTCTGATTCCCAGGTGGGTGGTATTTTCTGTAGTGTTATTACCATCTGTATAAATAGCAGCACTACTGCTGGTGTAATTTGGACTGCTGTGGATGTATACACTCAAAGCACAATTAGATAGTTCTAGTTGTTCTCCTATAAAATGATAACTGCAGTCACCTGGCATTTGGTAAATATATTCAGCAACCTCAGCGCTCCAGAACATCTCCCTAATTTACCACAAATAAAGAACACTGCATAAAGCCTGGCATCCCTTGTGAAGCATCCTGTAATTGCCAGCAGAAGGGGGAATACAGCACATTCAGACGCCAAGGTACTTCAGCTGCAAATATCCACTAACAATTTTTATTACGTAAGCTTTTAGGCCTGAACAAGAGCACTCCTACACCACTGTGTTTTTCTGATGTAATTAGGGAGGAATGTACCCTAGCAAATATACTGATATGATCCAGAATGAAAATATATTTACAGTGCTGTAGCACTCTTTAGTCTGAATGTCCACTAGGAAATGTAAAATTATGTTTGGCTTGGTTTGGTTGGTGTCCACTGTTACATAATTAAAGGTCTGTGCCCTTTTGTCAATGTTTGTAAAAAAATTCATTCAAGAATAACTAATGTTGTAGTCCATAAACATGAGCACTGAAGACTATAAAGGGAAACATGTGTTCTTACCCAAAGGTATATTCTTAAAAGACCTGTGTGATGTTCCATAAAGGTCCAGAAAAACAATGAGGTACGTCCTTAAACCTCTGAAGAAGTAACACTGCATCACTAATAAATTGTAATGCATCATCACAGTAGTCTTTAGATATTTCATGTCATTAAGGAAGGAAATTCTTGATTTTCTATTTTTTCCCTTGCATCCATTAAAGGGTAGCAAAACCTTTCCATCATAAAGGCATTAGGAGCAGGTAGACCATTAAAAGCAGCTAAATTTCAGTCCTTCACTTAGAGTATCGAATCCAGTAATGTTATGGGATGTATTTACATTATATATCAACTCTCAACTTCTATTTCTCCCTCCTCTTTCAAGTTTATTGATTTATCACTGCATAATATGATAATTTCATCTGAGGCTTTGCTTTCCCTGATGGCTCTTTTCTTAACCAACAGAAGTGGAATATGTGGGATGCAATTCCAGTGTGCTGTTGAAAAGAGTAATTTGGTTCTGAGATTCAAATAATATTGCCTCCTTTGATTGAGTAAAATACATTAATTTTTTAGAGCTATATCCAGTCAAAAAATTCCCCTAAAAGCAACATTTTAACTGATTACAATCCTATAGCCTTGATGCCACAGTGGATATTAATACTTAAAATTAACAATCTTGATTGTCATCTCTTACAAGTTTACTGAACTAATTAAAAATATATTAAAATTAATGAATCTTTGAAAGTGATTAAAGTGGTTTCTCACCAGGAGAAAGACACTTGAAACATCAGTTCTGCCTGTGTGTTTACACCTACCATGATTGAGAGTGTTTATAATTCAGCATTTTCATTAAGGAGCAACAATTCATTTTCTCCTTTTTAGAAATGCAGCTCTTAAATTTACAGTATTTTCTTTTAAGTTCGAATTGCAAATATAAATTTGGTTTAGATTTAACAAAATACTATTTATCAAAGGACAAATCCAAACAGGAGCTCTTCCACTACCTTTAGAGGATTGAATTGCACCATAAGACACTAACAGGTAGAAGTAAAGAAATAAAAGGCAAAACCGTATTTTTCTTCTTTTAGCTAGCCCTAGGAAAGTGACATAAAAATAGTATTACAATATTCTAAGTACCTACTGTGACTCCTACTTTTACATTGTTTATAAATGTTATAGTTGCCATGGAAATTATTTCATGCATGTAACAAATTCAGTTTGATTCTCTCCTTAAGCAATCTGGAAATAGAATTTATTAAACAGATAATTTAAGTGAGGGAATTCCTTTTCCCCCCACTGTCTAGTTACAGCAGTCATTATCTCACACTGTTACTTTCCAATGTAACTGATTTCTAAAGTAGTTACTTACAGAAATATTTACAATATTGTCAGGGAAAGAAGTTTCCATGAATAACACATTTTAGCTGACTTGCTCTAATCTAAATATTGGTTCTTTTTCACAGGTAGCAAATCCTCTCTTTTCATAAGAAACAAGACATTTCTGTATCAATACCAAAATTCTTCAAATGGAATTCTAAACTCATTATTGTACTGCCTGCATTTCTATGTATAAATATTTTAAAAGTTTAATTTCTAGGAATTTTCCTCTTCTGCATCTAAATGAGTGCTGTTGTCATGCTGTATAGAATCATAGAATCATTTGGGTTGGAAGGGTCCTTAAAAATCATCTGGTTCCAAACCCATGACATGGGTAGGGACACCTTTCACTACACCAGGTTTCTCAGACCCCTACCCAACCAGCCATGTAACAAGAGGGAAGTTGATAATGGAATATTGTGGGAAAATAAAATTCAGACCAAAAGAGGAAACCCCCTTTTCACAAAGCCAGAATCACTTTCTTTAAATTCAAAGCAAAAATCAAACACATAGATGCAGTAATCCTTGAGTGTATTTGGAGAATCCTTGCTTAATCCAGTGTCAGTGTCAGGCAAGACTTTCAGAAGCAAAGAGACAATTAGAGAGGAGGGTGTGAGACACAAGACATGAGAGACTGGCATGCAGTAAAGTACATGGGTTTGCTTCAGTGTGATGCCCTGGGGTGATGCTTGAGAAAACATTTTTACATTTGTTGAAATTTCACTTCGACTGGCTTTTATTTATAAAAATAAATACCCTTGAGATGCCTAAATTCTAAATAGATAAAGCTGCCAACAATTATTTACGTGAACACAGGCAGGGATTGGGACTTCATAAAAGTCCCAAGGTATTTATTAGTCATGATCTCCTACAGGAAGACCTAGCTTAACTAAAATATATATAATTCAAGAAACCCAAGCTAATGAAGGTTTTGGTTTATAGTCTAGTCCATTTTAATAATTCAGTATGAACTAGTCCAACATTATGTAAAAATTCGTTTGAAGCTCTTTTAATCACGAAAGCCAGCTCTTGCTGCATTGAATTACCTTACTGGTTTCTAAAAATTGTCTTATGCATGTCTATTGATTATAATATAGTTTTTGCAACACACTGTATCTACTAAAGGGTTCTTTGCTCTTTTTCTGCCAAGTGTATTGCTACGTGTATACCTTTACACAGAAATTAATGAAAAATTATCTTTCATTGTAAATCATTAAGATCACCTTATTTTGATATAACTTATTAGTAGGTTAATGGGAAAATATCCTACGTGTTGATTTAAACATATCATAAAGATAATAGTTATTAGTATTCATTAAATCTATTTAATTCATCACAGAGACAATACACCAGGATAAAGAGCAAAAATGCACTAAGCAGAAGGGAAATCTCTCTGGGATGTATATTACTAACACTAGCACATATTAAAAACTGAGAATGTTGTGTTGACAAATATTCAAGCTGACTCAAGAATCACAGCAGGAGAAAGAGTGCCTTCTTTCACTTTGCAGTTTTTGAATTGGCACAGGCTGGGCAATGAAAAGGATGGCTGAGGGGAGTATTGAAAATAGCTTCACAGTTTGCTTGGATAGAAAACCTCACTGGTAGAACCTGATTATATACTGTGATAATGGAGTCAAGTAAGTATTTTCTAAATCACTTTATCTAGGCATTTGGCCACCATCAGTAAATACATATGAACAGCAGCATTGGATGCTCTATTGGCATATGAAGAACTCTACTGGATAATGAAGAAAACAAGATCCTGAAAAGGAGAAAGAAAAGCAGATCATGCTTTTAAAAGAGTATAATAAAACTGATATAAATTTAAATAAGTATAAAACAAGTATATGTGGATTTGATCTCTAGACTACTACAGGAAAGATGTTTGAAATCACCCAGTATTACATTCAGAAAAATCAAACCTAAAGAAGACTTGGCATCAAATTGGAAAATCAAGTGAAAAAAGGAAATAAAAAGGGTCTGAGTTGACAATCAGGTATGGAAGATAAAATACCAGAAAATATTAGGAGGAGCATTTAGCTGGAGTCTCTAGTCATCTAAAAATAGGCACTGACTAAGTTAAGTTAGGTGTCCAAGCTCCCATAGTCAGTAAAATGTATTCAGCTTTAAATCTGAGTCAGCTGCTGAAAAGTCTCTGAACTAAGATTGTGTATATTACTAGGTGTGTTTTTGGAAAACTCTGAAATTAGATTGTCTATGTTACAAGATTTGTAGTGGAAGAACAGACCTGTACGTGCATTTATTGGTCAAATCACTCATATTAATCTTTCTGAGATCTTTTGGGAAAAGTCTTGTATACATTATAAGGTAGATATGGACTGGGAATAGTTATGGTTCAGCACACAGGTCCAATGGAGTGGTGAAACAAGACATGCTCAGTCTGATCCAGCACTTAAAAAAAACACTAACATAGGTTTTATATCCAAGAGTATCAGGCTTACAAATATTTGCATGCATTTGTGTATACATTTTGGCAATCCTCTGAACCTGAGGATTATGTCAAATTTTATCCTTCAGGTTGGGTCATGTATATCAACTGAACAAAAATTTTGTACTTTCAAGGGATTCTGATGAACATGAGCTAAAAACAGTATAGGCCCACAAGTGTAAGTGCTTGTGTTCTTTCATGAACACTTTTAAGCTTTGAAGCATTGTTGTGAAAGCAGTGCTCTATCAGAAAATTATTTCAAATATTTGTGAGAAAAATCCTGAGCTTGATAGTAAAAGTAGTATTCATAAATATGTTTTAAATGTTTTTATCAGCAAAACAGAGCAATACTCAGATGTTTTTTCCATCTGGACTGTGAGGAGTTTTCGCTTATATCTGCAAAAGACAGGATAACTCAGCACTTTAAAAATAATCAAAGTGAGAATAGTGTGCGCTTAAAAAAGTGTGAAATTTTTTATTTCATATGTAATAAATAAAGCACATCTCCTCATGTTTTCATAATTCCCCTTTTCCTTTATACTTGTTACCATTTTTGCTATACATGAACTGCTCAACCTGGAAGTTGGATGGAAACTCTGCCACCTTCAAACATGTAACCGTGTAGATATTTTTCACTGAAGACTGAGGAGCATTTGCACAAAGCAGGTGCATTCAGATTACACTGAACAAATTGTTGGCATGTAGGAGCATATGTTCTCTGAATTTTTTATTATTTTAGTGTAGAATTTTGGAGGTAAGAGGTAGCTCCCCAAGAACATCAAAGGCTTGTGATTACAAGCACAAACAAAATTTTAAATTACTTCCTTCTGTCTCGTTACCCCTTTAAAAAAGCTCCTTATGTGAAAGTACTCAGTACAAGACAGACCCAAAGACTGTCTTTTGGGTCTTTTTGTTTACAGTTGTCTTTGTTAGATTCCTCACTTCCCTCCACACAGCTTACTCCTTCAAGCTACTCCTGAGATGTCCTGAGAGAAATCCAACTGAAACAGCTACAAGCAAGAGGTCCAGGTGCAACAACGCAATGGAGATCACTATCTACATCCACACCTACTCCAAATAATTCTTACCTAAGAGATGCCCTTTGGAAGGAGTTTTATACCACATCCCTACATCCCCCCATCCAGAAACACATATTTCATGCAGGTCTCAACAGCTCAAGCATCCCCTCCCTGTGCCTCCCTTAATGATGGACCAAAGGAAGAGGCTGCCCCAAAGGAAGCCTACCATGTTCACATGGTAGATCTTATTTAGGTTTAGCAGAAGTGTTTGAACACCAGCACCTGTGTACATTTTGTTTGTTTGTTTGTTTGGGGTTTTTTTGCCTCAGAGTCCTGCTCGTTCTTCTCATGGTTTTTTGAAATGACCCATCTGTTTAATCACACAGAGGGATTTCTGACAGCAATCAGGAGGGGCCACACCAACACGAGCTTCCATGGCAAAGAACAGTAGCCAATAACAATGATCTAGCCATGACTTCCTTTCATTTTAGTTAAGTTATGGAAGAAACAGTGCTTGCTACTATCCACAGTCATAGCAGCAACTCTGAGAAGCAGTAAGCAGTCATTTGGAAGCATTTCACCAGCATTTCAAAGGAAGCTAAGGATTGGGATTTGTCAAGAGGCACTGTCCAGCAGCTGGACTCTTTTCCCCACAGGGTCTTGTGTAACCATCCCCAAGGTTACCAGCAGCTGGGGCTCTCTCCTTAACCAATTCCACCACTCACTTTTGATCCACGCTCCTCTATGCGTCTATTGGTTCTCAAGGAGCACCCTTTGTTTATAGGTGTCTGAATTTTGCCTGTACACCTTCTTTCCCTAAGGGCATGCCCAGCCTGTGGCACAGTAAGAAATCTCAGTTGGTATCATCCAGAAAGATTTAGAGAAAATCTAAGTGGTCCCTCTGAGGAAGAGGCAGCCTGTGTGTGAGCTCTCTGGACTAGGCCTGTGCCTGTGTCCTTGCTCTGGTACATGCACATGAAAATATATGGAGTCTGATATAGTACTCAACATCCACAATAAGGCAGCTTATTTTACATGCAAATATTTATTCTTGGTTTTCAGTCTTCTAATGATGAAAACAATACCCTAAGATTAAATCTGGTAGGTGTTTGGAAGGAGTGAGAGAGACTATACCCCTTGAGGCAGACAGAGGCACAGCTGATTTGTGCCTTAATCTCCATATACTACACCAGTGTACCTTCAAATAGAAAGAGGTCCTTCCTGTTTAATGACAGAGGCCAAACCTAGAAATATCATAGAGCTGCTTGCTTTTTAGTGGAGTTAGAACAGTTTCCTGCAGGTCCTGAGGTATGGTAACTTTGTGATGTTTTCTGTGCCAGTATGAAAACAATCTCACCAGCAGCCCCAATGGCTTGCCCTGAAAGGACACTCAGTGGTTACTAAAGAAATTGAGAACTTACAGAAGAGGTCCCCATCAGTATGAGGTACTGAGGCACCATGCTAGGAGTTAGCAATTTGCTAAGATGCAGGCAGGTGGGTGCCTTGCCACTGTGGAAGCTGATATTCTGTGAGGCAAACAGGCTGCTGCAACAGGGTGTACGCACATACACAGACAGAGCACTATGGACATTGTGGATGCTCATCAGGGTAAATCAGCTGGACAGCACCTCACAGACCTTCACAACAAATGTATTGGTAGATTTGACATGACAGCTCCCCATGAGATTGCTGTGACCAGTTTCCAAGAGCTGATGCATGCTCATTCTTGAGCTATTGTTGAGAACAGGAAATGGGAGCCTACCTAAAATAATTGCTTGTCAAAAAAGAGTCACTAAGAGAAGCACATCATCAGCCATGTTAAGGGGGAAAAGGATTCATCAGAGACATGTTATCCACCCATGGTGCCTCATTTGAGAGTAATCAGCATGGGTTCTTTAAGGTGCAAGAAGAGGGTTAAATGGGTAGCTGAAAATTATCTACTTGATGCAACTGGATTTCCAAGAGGCTTCTTAAAACCCTTTTATCAAAGAGAAAGAAAATAAACATGTGCAGAAGATTAAACTGCATACAAAAATCAAAAGAGAAAACAAGATTAATGGTAATTTCTTAGTGCAATCTCTAGTCAAATTTTCTATGGAATGGTGCTGGAACTTTTACTGTTTAAGATACTCAAATTTTATCACCTTGAGAAGAGGATGAATGAGGAGATAACAAAATTTGCAAATAATACACAAATATCCAAGGCACTAAAAACAAGAAAAACCATGATGATTTTTTCTTACTTTAAGGGGCCAAGCAACTGGGCAATAAATTGATAGATGAAATTCAATGTAGATAAATGTAAAGTGATGCACATGAGGAAAACCGATCTTCGCTTTACACAAAAATTATGAGCTCTGCACTGACTATACCACTTGGGAACAAAACCTTCATTTTATGGTCTATAGGTCCACAAAAAGCATCATGATACTGTTTTATAGCTATTGAAAGAGCAAAACAACAAATATTTGGAATTAACAAGAAGAGAATAGAGAACAAAGCAAAAATCATCATGCTGTAGTATAAATCCATGTTTTGCCCATGACTTGAATATTGTGTTCACTTCTGCTCTCCTCATCTGCAAAAGGACATACATGGTTTGTAGAAGACCCAGGGGGATAAATGAAAGCAGGAAAAGCTTGAGGAAGAGCCTGGAACTGTTTATTATGAAAAGGCATCTTAGGTGTTTAGAGTAAAGGTCCAAGAAATCCTTAGCAACGTAAAGAAGGTGGGCAGAGACCAGTCACTTACTGTCATTTCCAACACCAAATCTAAGGACAAAAAAGCAAGAGCTGGGTTCAAAACCAGCAAAAGGAACAAGTTCTTCATGCAAGTGGATAGTACATGTGGAATTCCTTCCTATTGTGGCTATGAAAAAACATATATGGGTGTAAAAAGAAGCCAGGCAAGTACTACATAAATAGGCAAATGTCAGACAAGCTCTATACAACACCACAACAAACTAGAAAACCTCAGAAAATAACCTACAGTGACCTGAACAGTTGCAGCTACAAGAGGAAGTATCCTGTTCGGGGTCTGAACAATATAACATTTCTTTTGCCCTCATGTTCTGCCCTTAGCTCTCACAGAGAGCCACCTACAGCCACCTTTCTAGCTTGAAATAAATGGTCTGTTGTTGATTATTCTGTGCTATGGGGAGAAGAAAGTGGTACTAGTGATGCCCACATGCCAGAGACTACATCCAAATCCGTCCAGGGCACTGTGATTCCTGAGCTTGATCAGATGCTTAGCACCTCAGCATGAGCAGTTGCGTCTCTATTTTTTGGCCTTCTCTGAAAACAGTTTAATTTTAAAGTCCATATTTTCTGCACATACAAGTGTATGTTTGTATATTGGTTCATTAGTAAGTTAAATAAAGCACCATGAAAAAGCCAACCACTGCTCATACCAGTTCTGTGAGATAAGGTCGTTGTTGCCGACTCTAAGCAAAAGGGGTGGCTGAAGTGCTTCAGGAATACCAACACAGTAGCATTTCTTTTGCCATGCAGTCACTATATTTTTTCTGGTCTCCTGCTTCTGCTCTTTCTTTTAAGCCCTTTGCTAGTGGATAGATCTCTACTGGTGTATGAATGAGGCATCAACTTCCCTCTGTGATCTTCATGTTCTCTTGATTGTTTTGGACTCCTTACCTCTGCTTTCTGTATGCTAGATTTAATTGGCATTGGATCAGAATCAGAAAGGCATAGGCTTAGTGTGGCAGATGGCAGCCCTGGATATGTCTCTGCTAGAATTGGACATCATGTTGCATCCCCAAAAAGGCTTTTCTAAGTATAGATAAGAGCTATGTCTTCTCATTTTTAAGGCATTAAATATTGGCACTAAACCCAAAGAAATTTTCGTAGTTTGGGGTATCATCTATATCTACTATCACTCAAGGAGAATGATAAAAGAATGTCTGGGAAGCAGCACAGCAAGTGATTCATTTTTAGATCTATCTAATGCATCAACTGATATTAGTCCAGAAAGTGTGCCATGCAAGTTCTGGTCTCTAATTACTGACAGGCTAGGTAGGAGAAAAAACCCCGTGAGCAAGCACGTTGTATGCAATACACAGTACTGCCCATCTAGTATGCAATAATCATTCTCTCCACACCAAAGAGTGGAGCAGATCCAGACCCACTTCTCAGCCACAAAATCACAGTGTCCTGTGTGGAGGGCCTTGCATAAGGGGCTGGCATAATTCTGTGCAGTATATGAGCAGTAGCTCATGTATCAGCCTCCAGATGACATACGTTTAGTAGGAGCCTTTAGACTTGGCAAGCTTTGCCTGGAGATTTTGGAGCTTTTAGCTTCAGATTTAGCCCAGCAGATTTACCACCAAGAATAAGAAAACGTTTTTACCTCCCAAATTCCAGTACAGCAGAGACCAGTATCTAAAGGAGTAGTTATTGCTATCAAAGCTTAGTTGTTTACATCAGAAATACCATTTTATTCTCACCCCATTTCAACTACTCTTTGGATATAGTTAATGCCTTTAAAAAGGAGCCAAAAGGGAGTCCTTTCTCTGCTTGAACAAAAATCACTGCTTTTAGCTTGTGTTTTATTTCTGTTTTGTCTGCATTTCAGAAGAAGTCCAACACTTTAAATAGCAATTTGGAATCAGTGTTTCCTGCTGTATTTCTCTTTCAGTCAGGGCTGATGTATGTACATTCTGAAAGGACAATCCTCTTTTTTCTCTCCAACTGAACATTAAACACTGCCAGAGCAGCAGAGCAGAGGGCCACTGGGAGGTGAGCAGAGACTGCCAGCTAGGAAATCTGGAGAAAGTGTGATGCAATCCTCTTCTCAGCTACACTGCCCGTTTATTGACAACTAGAAAATACTTCCTTAAAGAAACTGTTTGTGGCATTCAGCCATATATCATGTATACCCTTCTGGAAAGTAATGGACAAATAATATCGTATAAAGATCCTTTTAAAATTATAAGAGTCCATCTCAGTCACTAAGAAATATTGCCCTTTTCTATTCTGAATCTCTTCACTATTCAAATGCTTGACTACAGACCTATATTTTACCCATATGTCAGGTTTTTCTTCTTTCCCCCATCTATATATACTCGTACAACATATAAATACAGGAAAACAGTTACATATATACCTAAACCCACAAACATCTTGTAGAGAAGATGGCATGTTTTGTTATGTATGTTTTGGAAAGACATTCCCAAGTTCTATACATACAAAAGTCAATGCCAACCAACAGTGTCCTTCCAGATATACACAATAAAGCCAAAATTGTAGCAACCCAACAATGGGATCCCAGCTCAGTCTGCCTGGTTCCAGTACAGGTCCCTCTCCCCATTGTAAGCCTGGGTCCCTCACCTCTTGAATGATGAGGTAGCAGGCCTTGATTTTTTTAATTTCCAATGCATTATTACTGCTCTGCGCTTCAGCCTCTCCCATTCTCAAAAGCAACATTTCTCTTTGCTTTCCTGCCCCTGCAAATGGTTTATGGACATCATTGACACTGGAAAGGCTCTGCACCCTTCCCACCCCACAGAGCTCTCACCTTTATCCTTGTTGGCCCCAGTGGGATAAAGACTTTTTCATACTCATGGCCAGATGTTTCTCTGCTTAGAGTAGGCTCCTCTGTGGATGCATGGGGCCTTCCTGCTGCATGTTGAATCAATTCAGGCAAGGTCTTTGAGTGGGAGCTGGTGAATCTGAGGATGCTGCCGCTGCTGTTTGAAGCATGAGCTGGTAAATGTTTTCTCTCTGCAGGCACCAACCTCTGCTGCCAGCCTTGACTCATGACTAAGTATCCAGTGCTGCACACACTTGGTACCAGGAGCTTTATGCACCTACTGCTCTGTGGAGGCAGGAGGCAGGGTGTTAGCACTGTGGAGCATTTTCTTGGAGATTTGAAGCCCAGACAGACTACACAAGAGTTTAATGCTGTCTATTATTGCCTTTCTTGCAACTGCAGTCTGGCCTTTGAGATTGGTATTAAATGAGAAAAGGTTTCACAGCAACTAATTTCAGGCATCTGATTCACTCTCTGGCCCTGCCTCCCCTCCCTTCTCTTCACTGAGCTCAGGAAAAGCAGAGAATGTGAGGCAAGGAGCCCACATCCCATGCAGCTGTACCCACGGCAACACCAAGTGTCAAACAGCTTCAGAATTGGTACTCCCAAACATTCATCCTCATCTGTCTCTGCCCAAATAGGTGCTATATTTATTTAAACACAGGGAACCTAAACTCTGTGGGGATGCCCTGCCTCTGTGTCCATTAAGGAATGGCAGCCTGTGAGTGCCACAGTATGGCCTGAGGACAGCTCCTGCCTGCACTGAGATGTCCCATCTCTCCTGCAATAGAAAAGGCAGAGGATGGTGTCTCTGGAGTTAGGCTTCTCTAGGGATGTTTCTCAATCAATAGATTTCATCTATTGGTGAGTACTCTGCTAAGACCTGCCATGCAACTGGCAAAGGCTCCTGGACCCGGGGCACCTCATTCCTCCTCCTTCTGGTAGAGTGTGCGGGCTCCAGGACAGCCAGGATTAAAGGATTCTTAATTAAAGGATCCTTAGTAGTACCATAGAATTATATATTTGTTCTTAATATTTTTCAGGCTTATTTATTTTATGTTACTTTGTCACTGATATCTACAATTTATTATTCAGAGCTCACAGGTTGAGCAGACAGTGGGCTGACTCAGTCATTCCTTCTGGATCCTCCATTTCTCTAGCTAAAATACAGATTCCCCTACACTTCAGTTGGTTCTTAGCAGCAACATAAATTAAGTAAAAATATTCTTTACATTCCCCTTCTCTAAAACCTGTTGAACCTCCACCTCTTCAAGATGGCCACATGCTGTTCAGAATTGATCCCTAAATCAGGAACATCCTTCTTTCCCTCCCGCTCAAACACTTCTATGTTAATTTTTAACAGACTTTCTTCACACATTTTGGTCTTGAGGGAGCTGTGTTTTCCACATCTCTGTTTTGCTTCCAGCTTCTACCAAATTATGCTATTACAAAAATCGTTGCTTTCTTATTTCATTTAGACTGACTATCAAACATTAGAAAGTAAGAGCAAAACACAGAGCATCTTCTGAGAAAACAAATGCTGATAAAGGAGAGAAACTGGAAGAAAGAGCCATATAGAGACTCTTCCCAGGGCATGAGCCAGAGAAAATGACCTTTCTGTTTCTCTTTATTTGTGCAGTATTTTAGATTTCTCTACGAGAGAGCCATTAAAAACCCTAAAATTGCAGTGTCTCAACTCCAGGCAGTGTTTAACTCATTAAAAATCTTTCTCCCAAGCAGCTTGTGACCTATGGAGGTATCAAACTACGTCTAACTCAAATTCTTTAAACTCAACAAAACTATAGACTGGCACAAAACCAGGGCAGGCTAATCTTACATATACTACACCTTTGGCTCCTTAGTTTCTTCTTGAAGAAATGTGTTCCTTAATGCTTAACTATACACCCAGGAGCTCACTATCCTTCCAAGTCTCTTAAATAAAACTAAGGATTGTTAAAGAAAGAAACACTCATATAGCTGGAACTTCATATTACCTTACCCTGCCACCCCAGCCACACATTTGCTTTCCTAAGACCTCCAAAAGTATTTTTCTCCCTGATATTACTGTATGCCACTGTCCACAAGATGTCTTTAAATACTTAAATAGTACTGGTTTTTACTTCCCATAGTAAATTACTCTGGCTGTAAGTTCTACCTCTAAGTTCCTAACACACTGACATCAGGTAGTGCTTAATTCTCTTCTTGATACTGTTCTTGATGAAATAGTGACCTGTCCAGTAAGGTCCCAGCTATGGCAACCCTAGCCAGTGATCTGCCTCTACTTAGGTGAAATGATTTATTGGCCATGCTGCATCCCATTCCACATGCTCCTTTAAGGAAAAAAAAAAAAATCTAGCAAGAAATATTGCCTGTTGCCCAATGCACTGGCAGACAAGTTTTAAAATTAGATCATTAGATCTCTTTCTGTAGATAACTAAGGTGTATAAAATACTAGGAAAAAAGTCCCAACTTTTTTCAGAGGAATTAAGCTGGATGGATAACTAGATATGCATTGGCATTGGATTTTAGTGTTTGCAGTAGAACAATAATTTCTAATGAGCAACTTGCATATGGCAGTTCCTGGGATCTGCTTTTCTCCACACCATGCCCTGTTTAAGGGATCCCTGTGATCCATGACACAGAGAGATGTAACTACTACAGAAGGGTTTTGGCCAGTGTGAAGCACAAAGAATCTGTTCTTCCCCAAAGCACAATATTCTTTGACTTCTACCTACAAAAATACACAAATAAAGAATATTTGGTATGAAAGCTCAGAGTTCACTGTGATAGAATCACCTTTTCATTGTTCTGTATTTGTTGAAAAAGTGAGAAGCAAGGCCATGGTTAAATAACTCAGGGAATGCACCTTAATTTCTTATTTTCTAGAATAAGAACTCTAGAAGAGTTGTCTCCTATGTTTACTTGCACATAACCTAAAGGAGTATTCCCTGCTGCTGTAGACCTTTCCATCTCAGGAGCTCAGAGAAGCTTTTCAAACAAGAACATGCTGCCTATCACAGAACCTCTGTGGTTCTCATCAGTCTAGGTATCCCTTGGAATGTAGGCATCAGGCACAAAACATGGCATCCTCAAGACTGCACAAGGAACTCAGAGGGCCTTAGTCACAGCTACTTTTACTTTTGTTCTCAAGAATCTTAAGAATTAATCCTGACAAGACTGATTTTTTAATAAAGAAAAGAATGGCAATTTTTTAAGACATTAAAAACTAAATTACCACTTTTCATGCTCTTTTCCTGCCCTTTTCAAAGGGAAAGGGGAAATATGAAAAAAGGGATGGAAAAAGGATAACGGAGTTTACAGCACACAATCATAAAAGAAAACCAGAGGAATCATACATTTTTCACCCGAGCTTTCAAACATGTAATAGATGTTACACTGACATTTTTACTTATTTAGTAAGAATTTTTGGCCAGTGTTTGACCAATTCACTTGTCCAACTCAGAAGCATTATCAATAGTACATGAGTTTAATCCTGTTCCAGGTTTATGTGTTTTTGCAGAAGGAAGCTGAAAGTTTCATGATTATTATGCTGATATTTAAAGCTTTTATTGCATGTTGTATTTATACTGGAAAGTTTAAATTTTTCATACTTTCTGAACATTTCTTCAATTTTTCTTGGTTTTTTTGCAAAAAGCAAATATGTGAGGTTAGTGAAAAACACAACAGCTTGGGAGTGGGGGAAGATAAAAACCAAAAGGTAAAATTCTTGTTGTGACACATTTTTAAGATGCTTTCTCATACTCATATGATGGGAAGAATATAGGATGTGCAGAAGCCAGAGGGAGAACTTCTTAGTAATTATTCTGTGGACAGCTTAGAAATATTGTCCGCACAACTCTGGTGAAACTCTGTGCATTCCAGACTCATGAAGAAAACAAATGAAAAAGGTGAGTAGTTTCTCAATTCTGTTCTGTTCTTCTCTCAAAAGAGAGAATGCCAGTAAGATGCTGATGTTGTTTGTTTTGATTCACATGGTGTCTATCACTGAGGTGGCTTGGTCCTGCAGAACAACAAAATGAAGAGTAAAGAAATGCGCTTGCTGAAGAGGCAGATGAGGAGACAAAATCTTGCCTGCCTCATTTATTTATTTAGAGCTATAAAAACATTCAGAAGCACCTCTCTGCTCAGAATTTCATCTCATGAATTAGAATACCCAGTAATATGCAATATAGAAAGGACAGCTCATCACAATTCAGCGCATAAATATTGAATACTTATCATGAGGAAAAAATAAGTTGAAGGCTGTTCATCTCTCAACCCAGTCTTCCCTAAGAGTCTTAAGAAAAGACAAATTTTGAAGGTTAAAAAATCAAACTGAAAAGAAAAATGTCCTGAAAATGGTGGCAACAGCATCAAAGTCAAGGATACCACATGAAGTGAAGCTTTCAGTGGGCCTTGCTCAGCATGGCACTTGTGCACAGGCTTAGCAGCGAAAGAGAGAATGATCATATGGAACATTCAGAGCTATTCATCCATCTAAGTGCCTAAGGTGTTGCTCCTCCATGCGTGCTTGGTCACAGTAAGGAACTTAAATTTAAGGTATCTGCTCTCCTCTTGGTCAGTGCAATGGAGAAAATAATTGCTAACAAGGATGAAAGATTTATATCTTGTATGTTCTACAGTGTACGATGATAGAGCAGAAAGTGCCTAAAAATGTAATTGCCAAGAATTTCCTACTCTGGAAACAATAGCTATCTTTTGATCCAACTCATCATTAATGAGAAAAAAAAATTATAATTGTGTTGGTTCTTTCTGCAACCCACTGCAGTGGTAATTGTCACTAAAAAAGTGGAGTTCTTCTAGTTTATCAACATAAATGTAACCACTGCCAGTTTTGATTAAGCCAGATGATGATTTTTGTCTAGAAATGCTTGCTTCTAGGGACCAAAAAGGAATGTTATGCATTGGAAGGTAGTGCTGGGTTAGTCAGATGACTTTTTGAGGAGCCATCTCTGAGATCATCCATTTTAGATGATGGCACAGAGGTCATCAGCATGGCTGTTAATTTTTGGGTTTGCCCATGTAGTTTTTGGTTGGAGTGCACACTTGGTTGGCTTCTCATTGAAATGAAGTCCAAGCAATTATTTAATGTTGTTGTTTTGCTAAATATCATGAAAAGTCACAGGTCTCTTCTCCACAGCAGGCAATTCAAACAGACCAGGACAAGAGCATGAAGTTAATTTGCATCTACTTTAACAAGACCTGTTACCTTCTGCCACCTTTTTGACAAATATTATCAAATGAGTGGAGAGGTATTTGTTTCAGAGCTAGAACAAGCTAGAGGAATACCATGCTCTGTGGCATCCTGTCTGACAAAGCTGCAGGAGGAGGTGCTCTCTACTGGTGAAGTCTGAGCCATGTGAATGCTGTCCTCATGGAGGAAAAGCAGTGGTACAACATTCCTTCATGGTTTTTCCTTGAAGATTAAGACAGCTTTCTATCAACACCAGAATTTACTGCATCCATGGCTTCAGGCAGAAGCTCCTGAAGGAATGTAATAAAGCTGAGTTTACAGGGGTTGCGCCAGCAGTAAAATGTCAACTTCTCAAACTCCATCTGATCCTTGCCCGAGCCTCAGTGTTTGAAAGGTGACAGCACCTCTTTACTAATACAAATTTACATGTTCAGTTTCTGCTATAAGAAAGCTACAATAAATTCTATACTACCCCTAGATGGCATAATCCCAATGGTAAATTTGTCCCAGTCTCTTTAAGATTGGATTCCCTCCATTTAATTTCACTTTCACTCAGATATCTGTAGAAATTATTTCATCAATCCACTTTTATCTCTCATGATATTCAAGAAAATAAAGTAGGTCAGTGGTCAGATAAATTTCAGTGAAAAATGAGAAATATGATCTTTTTCTCTCCTCCTTTTCAGTCTCATTTTGGAACTGAATGTTACCAGATCTTGGAAGGATGCCAAAATTCAATATTGTGCTGATGGGAACATGAATAATGTATAAAGAGACACTTCAAACAGTGTATAAAATCTGAGGCATAAAATGTCTGACAAGGCTAAACCAAAGGCTTTGTAAAAGTTACAGCAGAACTAATTGTTCAAGTACCCTTTAGACTGTTCCATCCTATTCACCTACAGATGCTGATAAGTGACAGATTTTTTTTTGCAAGAAACTTGCTAGGTCCTCAGTAAAACAAAGGATAGTGTTAAAAACTCTGAATTTAGACACTTAAAAAAAAAAAAAAAGATATATTTTGGATTGGTTCCTGGTTTAGTTTGGTTGGGGTTCATTTTTTTTGGTGGTTGTTGCTCAAAAATAAATCCTTGGTTTTTGGGAGTCCCAAAACCAAGGGGACCTAAAAGGACAGGCAAAACTCCTGGGTGAAGCTAGTTATTTTCTACAAAGTTTTCCCCCCATCCCTTTTTATTTAATACATTGAGTACCAGATCTTCACTCCACACTGTAGAAGAAGCAGAGGCTCTTCTTTCTACATAGCTCCTTACTCCTTTCCACGGACAAACATGGCTAAATGATACTACCCCAGAGCTATGGATGAATAGGTGTATTTTTTATTTGAAGTCTTTCAAAATTATATGTTTGAATCTGTTCTGTTGTACATATGAATAGGTAATGGAGTATTTAGGTTTAAAATTCAGGATCCGGCTTAGAGAAATAATAGGGGTATCCCCCAAAATGCTTCTTTCTATTTCTATTTTCTTTTTTTCTGGGTTTTGCTGTTTAGTTGGTTGGGTGTTTTTTTTCAAGCAGAGGCTAAAAATGCTTCAAATACTAAAAATTATCTTGTTGGTGTTCTTCAGAAAAATATATAAATTATGCAATCAAATTTATAGACTATGTAATCCATGAAACACATCACACTTTGCTCTTTGGACTAATATTCCAGGACTAAAGCTTTTCATCAGACTTTCTGAGGCAAAATTGTGCATTGTTCCCTGTAAATTAGAGTCAGGGTATGAGATACTCAGAGGGGAGCATGGTGACTGTGGGTGTGAGCTTGAGCCTGCCTCCCCCAGCCCCCAGACTTCCACAGGAGTGAATGAGAATGTGTAGAGCAGGAGAGAAAGAAATGAAGAGGAAAAAAAGAAAAAAAAAAAAGGAGTGAGGGGTGACACACACCTCTAGAACCCCCGTAATGAATCTATTGTAAGGCACTGGTGGTTTTCCCACTCACCCTCACTCTGCATATGCACACACATGCACTCAGTACAGGGGAAATTATTTAAGGACTGGCCAAACTCATTGCTACATTAGCTAATTGCAACTTACTATCCAGATAAAGGGAAAAACAAGAAAAGCTGTGCTTTATTGGACTGTCTGAACACGTGATTTCCTGGGACTACCCCTGCTGTGGCACAACATGTTGCAGCATGTCTGTCTGAAGGCTATGCCCAAAGGGAGAGTGTAGCCATATGAAAATAAATGCAAGTGATATTGTGAATATTGTGGCCCCTCACAAGATATCACTTGGAGGAAACAGACAGAAATAAAACTCAGCACTCTAAAAATATGAGTTGCAGAACATGTTCGGATGATGGAGGATAGCAACAAATTAAGAACCTACGTAGCAATAACTGTGAACAATCCTCGAGTGATTGTCCCGTCATATTCACAGAGCTGTCATTGAGGGTCAGGAGCTGTTTCCTTTATGAACAGTGCCACTCACTATTTCACTATTCAGCTGTTTTCAGTCATTGTAGGCTGAAACTTGGCATTCACATAATCAGCTCAAATGCAAATCTGTCTCTAAAAATGACTTAAATGGGTTAGGCCAAATTTAGTACTGGAGCAGTAAAAATAATAATTTAGATATGGTTACATATTGTCTGAACAATAGAAATGTCATTTCTAACTAAATGAAAATTCAAAAGTTTTAAAATATAGCTGCCAAAAAAGTGTAAAAAATGGATAAAACTCCACATCTCAATGCATGTTAATAATAATTAAAAAAAAAAAAAAAGAGGCAAGCACAAGTTTTTTCTTTACCCATGCAGCAAAAATAAATTTACAAATTACATCAGAATTAACATCACACTCTGATGTTTTTCTCCTGTAATGGAATGGCCAAAATCCACAGGATTATGGTGCAACTGAAGCCATAAGGGGCCTCAGGGTGGCATCTGGTCCTGCCTCACTTTCAGCAGGATCCACATTAAGTGCAGGCAAGGACCCCTCATCAGAGAGTGCATTATTTACAAATTCAGGTCTTATTCAGTGTGACAAAACTGAACCTAGGGCAAGAGAACAAGTGAAGACCAGCCTTTGAGTATTCTTTCTTTGTGACAAAGAGGTCAGCTCAAAAAGAAAAGGCTCTAAGCTCCTAGAGTTTCAGCATGTGGTTTTTGTAGCAACTTACTCTGCTGCTGTTTCCAAAACATCCAAGTTTTGGGTCTAAGCCTTCTCTCATTTACACCAAGGTAAATTTATATTTGACACAGTGCAGTGGTGAGTGCAACTAAATTGTGAGAGATCTAAATCAAATACAGTCGTTTCCTCTTCCCTTCATCTGAATACCAGGTAAGTCTTTATTCTCTACACTGCAGCTTTCACCAATGTGCTTTTGAAAAACATTTGAGCAGGATGGCAAAAGAAAGTTACTGTCAAGAGTTCATATAAGCTGCACACCTCTTTTTCAGCCCTGTTTTCAAACCCTTTCTGGCTGAAAATAACAAGCTCCTGAAAATATTTACCAAATTGGGAATAGCATTTGATTGAGATCTTCCAGAAAAGCTAAATGCTGGAACAATTATTTATAGTAAATCAAACACTTCTTTTAACTGCAAGTGCCCACTTCCATGGCTCTTTCTCAGCACATTTTCAAACACTTTGTAACACCACAGAGAGAAAAAAAAGAGTTGGGTTTGAGATTTTTTTTCATTATTACAGTATGTTCTGAAAGCACAGAGTTCATGACCTGCCTCACCTCATAGCCATTGGATTCCCACTGCACTTTACTACTTAAAAAATAAAAGAAAAAGAGAAAGGTCAGCAGCATTGTCAAAAAATGTAAGTGGAAACAGCTAACATGTATGAGCAAATTCTAGGCATTTCTGAATATGAAGATTTGTTTCTCTAGAGTTACAGAGCCTGTGACAAATGACCACCATGATTAATTACTCATTTTCAGCCAAGCACAAAATTTGAGTTATAATTTGTTAGAAAGGAATAGTCCCATAGAATACTTATTCAGCTGTGAAAAAGCTCAGTTTGTCATCACTTGAAACAGCCAAACAGAATAAAACAAATGGATTGAAAGGCAAATAGATTTTCAGACAGGCATATTTTCCTTTTACCAGTGTTCCCCACATACATCAGTAGGTGTCATTCCTGATATACTGATGGCAGGGTCATTGTTGTCATATGTTTATTAGTTTCCACAAGTAAGATTCCATCTTATTAAAATGCCAGTGTCAGTAAAAGTTGTTCAGATTTAAAAAGCCTTGCATTGACAGATAACCTTTTATTCAAGGTCAGAACTTGAATGTTCATGTCATGCATTATTTTTCAAAAATTAAATTATATTTACATCAGCTCCAGGGTTCTTAATTTTGACTCACCCATACTTTTAAGAAATAGGTCCCACAATCATTTTCAGTAATATAATATATTAATTACTCTGTTGTGTTTAGGACAAATAGCCACAGCAAAGCACAAGCTGGAAGGATAATTTCAGAGGTGGGGCAATAATTACCTTTCCATCGCCTTCTGAAGGTTGATGAGTTTTGCCAGTTCTGTTGAAAGAACCACAGAACCACAGAATATATATAAGGTAAATATCAAGTTCCTAATACTGAATGGTCCAAATTCAGTAAGAAAATGTCACATTGTTACAGCATCTCAGTGGAGTGCCATTTAGCTTAAAGGCTCTATGTCACCTCTTGAGTTTTTCTTTCCTCAAAATAAAAAGTCCTCTCCTTTGATAAGTAAATAGATTCTTCTTTTACCCCTAGATATTATATTGGAAAGCATGAAACAGGTATTTGAAAGAAGGAAACTAGCACTTTTGCCTTCTTTCTGGACCATTTTCCAGCTGACATTAATCCTAAGGCTATGTTGTATAGGCTTGCATTCATTTCAGGATCACAGTCTCAATATTTATTCAGGCTGTGTCCCTTGGCTTTGATTGTTCATTTTATCTACGAACAATCATAGATATTTCTATGATTTATGCTACTTTGAGGCACATTCTATTTCTTCTGCTTGTCCCACAGAAACAAATATGAACAATACTCAGATAAATCCCCTTAAGTGGTTATAGGTGCTTAAGCTTAAGTTTGAGGCTGCAAATAAGTGGTTTAGTTCATGGATTCATAAGAAGCTTGACTCATGTTTATCAGCAATGTAAAGAGCAGTCATAGGTTCTTCAGAAAAGACCAGCCTAGAAGAGATACATGTCTTGGAGATACAAATTATGTTTTTAAAAAATGTAAGCATTTGCTCAATGCAAATGTAAGCATTTGCTCAAGCATTTGCTTTAGCTGCTTTCCAAACTGATCACTTCAATCCATTTTTAAATCTCAGATTTAAAGAAGAAAAGTATTAGGAAAAAATAGCCATGCTCTCTATTTTCGAGACAGTGTTTTAAGAAAGTATTTTGACATTTCTCATGAAAGGTTAAACAAATTTTTCCCTTACATCTGTTTTTCCTAGTTTACTAGAACAAATCCCAGCTATGGTTTACTAGACAAATCCCAGAACATCTTCACAGCAGCTTTCTGTTGGAATTATATCTCTGTTTATCAGCAGATTTTGTAGTTTGTCTTGTTGAGAAGCTACTGAAAATTAGGTTGCAATCCCAGCTCCTGCTTCATGTCTGTAGTTCTTTTCATGTGAAATACATATGAAGTGGTGGATATTTTTCTATGAGTGGGAGCTAACAGCAACACCTCTAGACAAGTGTGAGAGTGGGTTTGGAAGTTGACAGTTCTGTGATATCCTCATTATATCTATATATTAAATTCTTCATGCTGATGCACTGAAATGATTTGATTGTCTGTGAAGGAACAAACTCAAAACTCATCACTTCCCATGTCACAAACTGTCTGCAACTTCACTGACAGCACTTCAACAGAGCAGCACAGCCCATGTTAAAATAAACTTTACCTCCACGCTACAGTGGCAGAAGATTTTGGATGACTGTAGTGCACCGGGACCATGGAACACTGTGGGTCTCATCACAGCATGCATCCCCCTGGACGTTCTGCAGATGGATGTGTCCTGCCAGTGTCAAGGGGTGGAAAGGCTTTATGCAATGCCCAGGAATGGTTAAATGAGACATACAAATTCCACCTTCTAATTTCTTCTAGAAATTCTGCTTTAAAGTTTTCACACATTTGGGTAATTATAGCCCACACAGAGGTTAATTTCATCTATTATTCATTAATATGTCAACAGTCCACTTAGAATAATCTCAGTTCAGTTTGTTTCATGTTTACATTTTGTTCATCCCGGGCAGGAGTTTAGAGTGGTTAGAGCCACATGCAACATTTTAAGCTGTCCTCTAGGTAAAATAAATTACAAAAGCAGATGCTATAATAAGTAAACTAAGAACATATAGGTTTTGAGTTTCACTTGTCTGAAATAAAAAAGTCACTTTCTGTTACATCAATTTCATCATTCATTGAGGTACTTCTGAAGATTTACACATGTATGACTAGGAAATAATCCATTCTCTGATTTTTCACATCAATTAGTGAAAAGTTGATAAAAGAAATAGCTTATCTATTCCACTTGTTCCCCAGATTACCTTTCCATAAATGCTAAGCATCCCTTTTATTTTATCACCGACTATAAAATATACGCACAAGGCTCTGGAGGATAGAAATTCCACAGTATGCTGTCTTCACAGAGTTTAATGCTCTCTTATGTGTTTTCCTTGCTCAGATAATATTTTTGCATCCCTTTTGTCACAAACAACACACAGGAAAGACATTTTTCTTTAATTGCACTGATAAAGAACACAAATCCGCTTAATTTTCTTGCAACATAGCTATGTTTAATGAACCAGTACATCCCCATTTCCAGAATCCATCAGAAACTCTACCCAAATTGGCCTTGCTCCATTGCTTTGTATTTCAATTAAATTAATTGAGAAACTAACTGTTTATGAGCTGTTAGGTATGACTCCACCTAGACTTCACACGAGAGCATTGATCCCTTTCATGACCCTTCAATTTCCTCAGACAATTCCTCTGCATCTTTGCCTTATTCACTCACAAGCCAATGTCCGAGACAGGTTAAATACAGGGCCTCATCAGCTGCATGAGCATTTTGAGGATGGGGGATAGTTATTCCGTTAATGCAATAAGCTATCAAAAAACCCAAACTATTGACCAACACTTTGTTTTAAAATAAGCATTTTTATTGAACAGGTTTAGACAAGCATGTCCCTTTGACAATTTCAAAGTGATCTTTTATTGAAAAGTTAAAGTTGGTATAAGTTAATATCACAAAAAAGGAATTCATCTTATTTAAGACATTTTTTAGTTCACTTGTTTTATTATTGATAATTCTTTACCTTTTTAGTAGTTGAAGAGGTAGGGGAAACACACAGCTGAATGGTTTTACTCTTTTGGCTTTTATGAGAAAGACAACACTGAACCCAGAGGATCAGATTTCTACTTGATCCCATTTGACATATCTCATATTCTTAGTAAGACTTTCCCCACCATTAGTAGTGAGGAACTTTTTAAAAAGTGAAAATGGAATTAAAAAACCTGAAACACCAAAACCAACCACAAACCAAACCCAAAAACTAAGCCTCTCTGCTAGGAGACATTTGAGACAGAGAAGCATCACCCAGAGAGGGAACAGAAAAGGAATCAGGGTTTTACCTCTGTATTCAGAATGAGGAACAGCATGTGTTCTTGGCATACTGGGACCAAATAATTGCATTTGCTGCAAGCCAATATTGTCCTCTGTGCTATGGGATACCTCTAGGGAATATGCAGTCATGGGAGCCTTGGGAACCAGCCTGTCTCTAGGAGACAGGTAATGGTGCTCAGATGTAGATCCTGTCACAATGAAGTCCCAAGAGATGAGTTCTCCTTTAAGCAAAATAATAAATTCTTTCTTTTTCAAGATGCATTTACTAAAGTTGATATCATCTACCTTCATGTTGAGAAAAGTCTGGCACAGAGTCATGAAAATACTAAAATTTAAAGATTAAACAGTTAAGATCTAAGCTCCCATTCACCAGTCTTTGGGTTTAAACCCATTATTTGAAATTTAATCACCCAGAGGTCGTGTTCACTGTGTTATGTTCCCTTTCAGATGAGGAGAATGTGACTTGTCTCATGCTTGATAAGTCCTAAAATACACTCTTCAGCTGGTCATGCCTGATGTTTTAGGATATTTTGTTTTCATTTTACTCCTCAGTTAGCCAGTATACTGTAAACATTTCATAATCTCTGCATGTATCTGAGTCCCCAATATGTTGCTTATGCCAATGAAGAAAGAGCAATACTTGTCTGAACCTCTATTGCTAAAATGAAACCTCATGCACAGCCTGTGGCTAATGGTGGAAGGAGGACTCTGAGTGGATGAGTATTCAGGATAATGGGAGGAGTGCCAGAACTAGAGTGAATTTCCATAGGGCACACCCAACATGTGTTGTACTTCTAACTCAACTCAGAATAATGCCTGCTGGAAATTTCTCCATGAAAAGCTTCCAGGAACACATCCTTTTAAATAAGGATATGCTTGATCTACAATGCTTATCTATGATCTCCTCCATGGCTTTCCCAGCCTCAGGCATAGTGCCTACTGAGCAACAGTAAATAAGAACAGCAGAGTTTCAGAGGGCAGCCAAACCACTTTTACCTGCAAGCAAAGCACCTCTCATTCTGGTATCTGTGCTAAAAGACTCATCATACAACTTCAAGGACATGAGTTTCCATTCCCAAGTGTTCTGCAAGTATTTCTTGTTATTTAGGTCAACTCTTACAATGTGATCCACTCAGGAGTTACTTGCTGTTCTCAAATTGTTGCCCAATGAAATGAAACCACCTGCCATTCTCCTGAAATGTTTATCTTATCCATTCTTCTCCCTCAAAAATTTTGTCTACACTTCAGCACACCCATCAGTCAAATTTCTAATCAGAACTAAATTAAATTTTTGAATAGAGAGAGAAAAGATAGGCAAGCTTAAAGGCAGGTGCAGAATTCCCTCAAGGATCCATAATTAAAATAGAGATGCATGAAGTCACTGAGTGGTGTAAAGAACTAGATATTGGGATGTCAAAAGCATTGTGAGATGCAGAATAGAAATCTGTTGAACATGACCCTGAGATCTTTGCATTGCTGAACTCTTATGGTGTTATGCAAAAAGGGTCCAGCAGAAGTCATGTAAACAGTACAGATAAGCAGAGGGAAAAGTCAGAAATGTGAAAATCTGCAACATCAAAACCTAAACTTTAAGTTGTTCTATCACCACTACGAAGAAAAAAGTATTTTCAGAAATCCACTCCCCTCAAACTGCCACTCCAACAGAAGACCAGATCTGTCATTACTCTGGAAGTGATGTAGGCATGTCATAGCCTTCCAAAGTTAGGTGAGATAAATTTCACACACTTGAGATTGAATATGCTATATTTGAGACAGGAACTTACCACCATCTTTTGTGGTAAGAACACCTAGGAATATCAAAAGTAATGAAGAATGCAAGTGCTCTGACTGTGGTTGAGACATCATCAGAAGCTCTGATAGAGACCGTTAATTGTTTTGCCGTGTACTGATTTATACCTGCAGGTGTTACTTGGAAATACCTGTGTAATATTTTCTTCCACGCTGATCAGTTAGTTAAAAGCTAAATGAACAGTTCTTAATACATCTGTGATCCTCATTTCCTGGCTATGCATCAGTAATAAGCATTCACCAAAAAAAGAATGCATAATAAATGGAGGTATTGAGGCTTTTTAACCCACATGCATGACAAACTTCATTTCACACACAAAATATTCAAACCAGCAAAGAGAAAAAGAATGTGAAAAGGCCCTTCCCACCCTTCTGTTCAATAGCCAGGTGTAATCACAAATAAATTTCAGGAAAACTAAATGTTATTTCAGGTTCTGTCTTTTTGAGTGCTTTAGAGCAAAATTACCTAATCTGCACTATTAATATCAATAAACAAAATTCAACCAAATAACTCTCTAAAAATAACTAGATATACAGAAAAGACTGAAAATCAGCTATGTTCTGCATCACAAGATGAGGCATACATTTTGCTTCTGCATGGAATACCTGTGTTTTTCAGAAACATTCAAGACTACAGAAGCTCCCTCAAGACTATAGAATGCTCTTCCTACCTTGCTACGTGAATAACACAGTTAGTGCTTGACAGCAGGGGCCAAAGCCTTGTTGCTTTACTCACATACATAATTCTCCAGTACTTACAGGCCAGATTGTCCTTTCAGTATCTCTGCTGAAATTTTATGACAAGTCAATTGTCTTTTCTTCAGATGTATAGATTAACTAGGTCATAACCTACCCCAGCGGGTGCATTGAAAAGACCAGCACCAGCAACATTATTTTAGCCTGCACAATTGAAAGGTACCCTTGCTTTTTCCTTTTAAATTTAGGGAGAGTTGTGTCATAATGAAAGCAAAAGTAACAGCAAGCACACATGATGTTGCTAGTTCTTTTTCATTTATTTTGTTTCACTCTTTCATGGTAATATTTCTTATATTAAAGAAAAGAAGGATTCTATAGGCTTTCTGCTATGAATATTCCTTGGTCTGGGCAAAATCACGATGTTTCCTGTAGATCTACATTCTGTAAATTCAACTCGCTTGTATGAATACAGAAAAGTGTCACCAAGTTGTATTTTATTTGAATTATAAAATTTGTAACTTTTAAAGTTACAAATCTCTTTGAGAACAATTAGTGTCATGCTGGTCATTTGACTAACATAACTGAATGTTGCAAGATTAACATTCAAAATAAAAGCAGAGGTATGATCTGTGTCGTGTATACCAAAAGAATAATAATCAAGTCATCCATGTAAAATGCTATGAATTATATTTAATAAGCAATGGCTTACAATCTCAGTCCCTAAGTGTTGTATAATTATAGAATTCAAGTTCTAGTCTGAATAGGAGCTTTATTTTCTGTCTACTTTTAGGACTTAACACCTACTGATCACTGTTAAATCACCATTCTACAACTTTAGGGCAAAGTTCAGTGTTATTAATGAAAATATTCTTTGCTACTTTTGACAATTATAAAAATTCAAAACACTACATAAGTGCAACTGAAGAGAAAATGTATCAGCATGCTGACCCAGGCCCTTGGGTTCAGAGTACAGAGGAGCTCAAAGAATTCTACAGTTCACTTTTGTGATACATAGATGTATAGATTAACTAGGTCATAACCTACCTCAGTAGGAGCATTGAAAAGAGCAGCACCAGCAACATTATTTTAGCCTGCACAATTGAAAGGTGCTGCTTTTAGCCTGGGAAGGGTTTAGCTTCTATCACACACAAAAAAACCCCAGGTTGTTCACACCTGTGCTGATTAGTAACAGTACCTTTCGCATTTAAGAAGTGATCTAAGAAATGCTATTGACTTTACACCAAAGACCCTTTTCTATAGAGAAGCTGCAGAAGAGCTGCCAGAAACAAGGTGACTCTTCTTCTAGCAACACAAGGATTCCTACAACAGAGTCCTAAATATGTTTTTTGTGCTCCTTCATGTTCCCATGCGCCATTAAACCTTGAATTTGACCTTGAGTTTTGAGCAGATCTTGTATTACCCTGATACTGATAGCAGTGAATCTTAAAGGACATTCAAGATTCATCAGGGCAAACTGACCCTAAAAACAGACCCTAACAACTATTTCTATTGGATGAGTACTCTGTGTTAATTTATTGTCTCTCCACACTGATGATGATAAGTCTAGTGTAGAGTAAAAGACTGCTTGCAGGTCATGGAGGAAGGGAAACGACAAAACAAAAAAACAGGTCAAAAATTTGGGTTAATCTCTCTTGACAGCATACGAAAAAGCTACTGTTATAGTTTCAATTTATTAAATGCTAAGTTAATCCTTTAATAATGTAGGGCAAAACACCTACCAAACTGCACAAGTATGTAAGTATGTGGGGAGTGCTGGTCTAAGAAAACTCTGCTTATGAAAGAAAGGATGCAATCAGTGTTTCATTCTCCTGACTGATAGACTGTGCTTTCATGCAGATTACTGCAAATCATTTTAATATTAATTCCAAATGTGATTATAATTGCTTGCTTTGTTCCAGTGTCTCACCAGACCAGTCAGGAATTTCCCCAACTGGCACTGGCATTATGTATTCTGTCTAATGAAAAGGCAACCCTGCTCCCCAGCAGCCTGAGGAAATGCTGGGAAGCAGCATCCCCAGGAAACAGGGGAAAACACTGAGATAATTGAAATTGCATAATACCTGTAAAATAGTCGGGATTGTGTGATGGTAGTTCCTTGTGATTGACTAACCCAGCTCATGGACTGGATGGAAAAACTCTACTTCATGGATGTCCTATCCCCACGTGGAGGAGGCAATCTGGTTACCTTTACCCCCTGACTACTTCTTCTTTGAGCTGTTTTCATATTGCCAGGACTCTCTGATTTTGGGACTTGCAATGGGCAATGCAGATAACAGGCAGAAGCATCTTTCTCCTTGATGAAAAAAACCTTTGCACAGAGCTGCAAAAATGCTGGTATCAAGTTTGTTTTTGAACATATACAATTTTAAATTACCAAGGCTAAAAACCTCTCTAACACTTATCGTCCTAGCTGAAAAAAAGACAGGAGGAGCCAGAGGTTATTGGTTCATTCTAATGTTCCCTTCTGACAAACAAGTGTTTTTGCATTCATGTACTGTACTTTTAATGTAGTATATAACAAAATAAATTTTCAATCCCCTGTCCAATATGTTTTGGGATTATTTCTCATAGGCTAGTGTTCTCCCAGTGACTCCAAATACTGCTTTGAAGGCTAGAAGATAATATAAGCTCTTTCATGAATTTGCCTTACAAAATACACACTCACATAATTTGCTGTGGATTTTCAATTAAACAACAAAAAATGTTCAAAAAATAAGAGGATTCTAAGTATAAAACAACTGTACACACATATCTCATTGGAGCTAGGGTCAAGCAGCTTTGGGATGGTCTCCCTCTGAAAGAGCTTATATCATACAGCAGCAAGAGAAGCGGAAGGAGAACACCTTGAAAAAATAAATTTTAAAAAGAAGTAATTTCAGTTATTTGGGGGAAATACTGCACAGCTCTTCCCTTCCAGGCAAATAGTTTGGGAAATTTTCCTGATTAGCTTCTATGTGGTTTTCTCCACAAATAACACACACAATTTTTTGCAGTTACTTGCAGTTGTCTTGTATCAGCAAATCAAAAGTGAAGGCAAATAACATGGCTGAATAGCTCCTGCTTCTTTCTAAACCAGCTGAGAAGTCAAGCGCAGAACATCTAAAAGAAAGTGAGTGACATCTGCCCCTGAGCATGGTTCATAACCTCCGGGTGTGACCATCACAGGCTTCCTGCAATATGTCACAACTGACCCAGGAGCAATTCACATTCTGTCTCCTCTAGTTTCAAGTGTTTCACCAGATGTCAATTAAAAATACATATATTTATAAAGTGGTTAGTGTAATTAATGCCTCAAAAATAAAAAAAAAAATCTTTTAATCAGGAATGACAGTAAGAACTGGAGTAAGAGAAACTAGTAGCTCCTTTCATTATTTTTTTCTTTTTTTGTGAAAAAGCTTGTTCATCTGAAAACATTCATTCCCTTTACCTTTCAATCACCAGATTTCATGGCTGTGTACTACTTTACCCAGGCAAATGTTCCCAGCAATGTGTATGTCTGCTGTAATTAATTTCGAAAGAAGAGCAGACATGCAAATTGCCATTCACTCTCAGCGGATTATCTAGACCCAGACTTGCTACACAATGAAAAGCAAAGTTGCCTCTGATTGTACCAAATGTCAAATAAGCTGGATGACTCTAATACACAATGCAGATTTACTGTGTTTGATGTAGGTTTGTAAGGAATTAAAACATATATTTCCTCAGTGAGGATATTTTCTCATGGTTCATTCTCAGTGCTGCTCTTTTCCTCCGCATTTGTTATCAAATCATCATTAACTATACCAGAGCCTCCACCATTAATCATATCAGAATTTCTACTGCCATAGGAAACCAGCAAACAATCAAAGTATGTGAGGCTAAGATTAGGAAAAAAAAAACAAACCCAACCACTCACCCCTCTGAGACCAGTGGCCAGACTTGGAGTGATGGTCTTACAACTTTCCCAGCTATTAAATAAGATAAAGCTATGAATTCCAATTTAAGCAATAAAGACTCAGGAAACCTTGGCATTTAGTATAATATACTGTGAAGCATATGTAGAAAATACGTATCAGCTCTTGTTTTTATTAATGTAATAAATTAGCTAATTAAAAATAGCTATTATTTGTAGCCTAAAAGTGGACTTCCAGGCTAGAGCTACTGTTTTGGCTGGAACTCATTCTGCTAGCAGGGTGTAAGTTAAGATAGCAGTGACCATTCTGTACTTCTGTTACTCTGTGCCTGAGGAATTGTAAAGGAAAGTTACTGGGGAAAACCTGAAACCTATTCAAAATGTCTCTTATGTTTTTTTATACTATGCTAAGAATCCTTTCCACATTTATCCTTTTTATCTGGTGTTCAGATTACACTTATTACAAGCAAGGGCCTTCTCTCTGATTTTGTTTTGTTGGATCTCTACACTGGGAACTGCAGGTCTGTGTTTGGAACCCAGAGATGCTACAGTATTTCAGAGAAGTACACCAAGTACTTTAGGTTGTCTTTTGAATTGCTTTTGGACCTTGAGCCTGCTGAGGGCTGAGATATATTAACTTGGCTACACATCTCCTGGGTACCCAGCCAGCCTGGGATGGAACATATTCAAGTGAATATACTAAAACTGATGGCAGTACTGATGTACCAAAGCATGCCCTGACAAGGACCAGATAAAGGTCATCATTTTATGCACAAGCAACGTACCAAACCAAGTGTATCCTTTAAAATTTAGGAGATGGGAAAGGTAGAAGGAGAAAGAAGGAAAGAAAAATAAGAAATGAGAAGGGAGAAGAGGGAAAAGAGAAAAAAACACAGCTCAAATACCCCTCTGAGGTACTCTTTGCAATACCTAATAATTTTTTACATTCACCACAGTTTAATGATAAGTGCGCATCATGTAGAAAGTTATACAAGTAAGGCGGGAGCAGAGTCTGCCAGCAGTGCTCAGTAGTCAATGCAAACACAGAGTTACAAATTCATTTGAGCAGCCAGTAAACCAGACCATTAGGGAAGCTGCCTTTTGCAACCACTCCACTGCTGGGAACATAGAAATCCATTTCAACTAAAAAGAAAATAAATGCTTCATTAAAGCCCCAAAAGCTTTTTTTCAACAAGAGGAATCTGTAGGATAGGTAGGGATACATAACTTGGCAAAATAGTTTGTTGTGAGAGATTCAGCCTGCCATTGTACAACTGGTTCTTAACACATAGAGCAAATTAAGATTACATTGATAGCTGCCACGGAACAACACCTTCAGAAGCTTTTCATCCAAGAATATATTTCTTGTTTTCCAGGATTTGGCCTCACCTACAACACATTTTGCTAAGAGTTATTTGAAAACTGTGAATGTGATGATAGCCCAATCACTCAAAACTTTAGCAATGAAAATATGGCAAAAAAAAGAGCTGTTGTATAAAGAAGATAGCTAAATAGAATGGTTTAGTTTGACAGAAATAGAAAATATGACTCAGATAGGGAAAAGAGTTCTTTGCCCTTTAAAAAATCAGTCCTGTTCTTCCTCCCTCTCTTACACAGGAGTCTTTCAGGAAGAGTCTGGTGATGCTGCATTATTGATGCGATACAGGTCTCCAGTGGAAACAGATGTGATATGTTTGGTTTCCTCTGATAGCCTCGGCTGAACACAAAGCAAATTACTGAGTGTCAGAAGACTTGGGTTCAAAGCACATGTTTAAAAGAAGTTCTTAAATAATAAATCTTAAATTTCAAGCCTGTTGCATAACCAAAAGTTATATATGTACTAAAAAAATGTGTCCCAAATGATTTTGCTGAGACAAACTGCAAATGACATTAAAATGCATATGTGCAGCTTTAGGATTTGTTTGGTCTCAAACCAGGCACTGATGGTTGGAGTGAAAGATGCAAAATAGCATGGTCTGGGTGAACACAGAGTTGCAGAATAGTTGAGACTGGAATACATACAATTTAATTGAATATGCATAACCTCTCTGACAATTTTCCCAATCTGTGTTGGAACCCTAATTTTTAAAAACATTATTTGACAAATATTTTCATTATTGCTCTTTGCTTTCTGCCAGGCTGTTTTATCCACAGTCTTCCACACAAGAGGTCATGAAGAGGTAGAAGAAAGCTGGTTTGGCTCAGGCTAGGTAAAACTCCAGCTTCAAGAGAACACTACGGCTACTGTAAAAGACCCCAGGTTTTCAGCCTATCCACCCCAGCAAACACTCCTATGTACATTCAGGAGCAACCCCAAGCCACAGGATGAGTTTTCTGTATTTACTGAAAAACCTGCCCGAGATTTGCTTTTCTAGATCATGGTGAATCTCTAATAAGACTTGACTGAAGCAATCAGCAGCAATCTCCTCCCAAGAATAAGTGCAGCAGTGTGACGGGACACGTTAGATTACGTCTCACTAAGGTGATACCTTCATTTTAATCACTTTTCAGAAAGTAGCTCAAAAGAGAACATTGTTTCCCATTCTCTGCTGAAACTGAGAGATTCAGGGTGACACCATTGATGGATCTCAGCTGCCACTTTCTTCTTCAACCTCTTGCTTCATCTTTTCACCTGCTTCTTGACTTTCTCCCTAAGTATTCTGGCAAACTTGGAGGGGGGGAAAAGCCCCAAAGGTGAGGTGGCTGAAGATGAGGCTGCCAGGACGGGAGTGGTGGAAAGGAGCCCGGGGGTTGTCGCGGCGATCGGGGCGGGGCCGGAGCGGGCGGGGCCGCCGGGGTGCGGGGCGAGGCGGCGGCGGGCGGGCGCAGGTGCGCAG
>VXBC01010655.1:213655-231496 GCA_013399945.1 Ploceus nigricollis
ATAAATAGTTTAGCCATAGGAAAGAGAAATCTCTGCTCTTTGTTTTGACCGTGCAGTACCTCGGAGAGTAATTTAACAACGTCCTTGCTGACAACACCCATCTTTTTTTTTTTTTTCTGGGAAAAATACAAACAGAGTAAATGGGATACAATATTACTGCATATGTGGCAATTCTGGCATTAGAACAGAAAATACATGAGATTTAAAGGCTGAACAGTCAAGGAGGAGCAAGGGGGGTTTTTTTAGGTGCTTACTTAATCGCCTTTCAGTGCAATTAATTTAACTTTGTGAGTCGTATTATGCTCAGTGATGTCATCTTTTGCCCCATCAAAGAAAAAATAATAGGATGCTCAGGAAGAGAAAAGGGGGAGGGGATCCTGCTTCTCGGTAACATGAAGAAATAGGTTCCAAAAAGAATTGCACAGTGCAGAAATGCTCCTACACACTGTGTTGTTTAGCTCAGATCACGGGAACAGAGAGATGCTTTCTGATGGTCCAGTAAAACAAAAGCCACAAATGCTCAGTGTTTAGTCCTCTGCCAGTTTTCCTGCAAGCACTCGTTAGGGTTTCCCCAGGTGACTCATGGAGTTTCACTTCTCTAATAGATTTGACCTTCCATCTCTTACCTGCCAGCCATCTCCCCTTTCTGAGGGCAGGGGGGAGGGGGTTGAATTTGTCAGTGTTACATAACAGTTACCTGAAACATCACACACGTTCCCAAACTAGGGATGCCTCTGGACCACAGGCAAGAGATGCATTTCTAATATTGCAGATCAAGTGCAAATGGCTAGGAAAAAACTTTCACAAGGCACCACTTTCCAGTGTTTAAATGTTTCCTTCGTGCATTTCACAGTAATTCCTTTCCCACTCATCTAAGCAAGACAAGTAATATGTTTAACCCTCCCTCCAATAATGTGTGAGTAATGAAACAAATGGTATCTATAGATCAAATATACCACTTTCCTGCTTTTATTTCTCCCATCCCCTCAAATCATGCATGACATCACTAACCACAGTTAGTGTGCACTGTAACCCCAGAACATATTAGGGAGTGGGGCTTGGTATCCTCTGAGTTCTGGTGCTTTGCAAACTCCTTCTGAAATGAGCAAGATCTTTTTTGTTCACTCTAGTGGATACTACTAGGTCTGTCATTTACCTGGAGTATCAAGTAATTAAGTAGCTGTTTGGCAGGAGTATAGTGGGACACATGGCTGCTTTGATGCTGTTGGTCTGCCTGTTTCTTTCTCACACACAGGAGCTGTGTAGGTAAGGGAGGTCTGCCTGTTGGTGTCAACCTCCATCCCACTTGTTTGGGGTTTTAATTACGAGGACTTTGAAGGAGGAAAAGCAGGCAGAGACATCTCATGCTGCAGATCTGTCCTTGGTTCTCATCCTCTTCTCTTCTCCCTTCCACTGCAGGAGCTGGAGTGGCCGTGGGGGGCAGTGCACTGGTAGCCAGCCATGATTGCCACTGGAGGCCTCCTGAGGATCTCGGCCAGGAAGCAGGACCCCTTGAAACCCCAGAGCCAACTCCCCAAACGCAAACGCAAGGCCAAAAAGAAGCGCAAGAATGACGTGGTGGTGGTGAAAGGCAAGCTCAAGCTGTGCTCCGTCTCGGGGTTCATTGCCCTCTGTGGCATCCTGGTACTGCTGGTGGGCATCGCCTTGGCTGTGGTGGGCTACTGGCCGAAGCCCAGCCAGGTGTACAGAGAAAGCAGCTTTGGCAAGGGCCGGCACCCAGCACCAAATGGTGGCACCCACACGAACCGCTCCCAGAGCCGGGAAAGGGTGCAAGCAGGGATCCACCTGGAGTCACCCCCTGGAGCCAACACCTCCACCACTACCACCGGTGGGTCCGCCCCTACTTCCTCATCCCCTCAGGCCTCAGTGGGTTTCCTTTTCCATCTTTTCTCGAGCTACTTGCATTCGGACAAGCTGAAGGTGCTGGGCCCTCTGATCATGGGCATCGGCATCTTCCTCTTCATCTGCGCCAATGCGGTGTTGCACGAAAACCGTGACAAGAAGACCAAGATCATCAACCTGCGTGACCTCTACTCCACCGTCATCGATGCCCACAGCCTGCGGGCCAAGGATGGAGGCACCCCGGCCTCAGCCCCTCTCAATGGCTTTGTCAACTACATGCAGTCCCGGGGCCTGGAGCTAAAGCCTGGTGGGGAAGGCCTGGGTGCTGCAGCCATGCTGGCCAAGAGCTCCTGGCCACCAGGACTGGGTGTCTCCCTTTCCCCACCGGATCTGGTGTCCTCACCGCGGCGTTCCTCCTTCTGCGGCCCACCACAGCCACCCAGCCTGGCTGAGGCTGTGTACAGCATCTGCCGGGAGCGTGCTGCCCTTGCTGGCCGCCCTGTCACCAGCCCACCCTGCAGCCCACTGGGGAGCTGTGAGCGGTGCAGCACAGCCAGCTCCATCGTCGGCTCTTCACTGAGCACCTTCACCCTCCTGCCTTTGGGGCCAAGCAGTGGAGGGGGAGGCTGGCAGAGACCACCTGGTGAGCGGGGAGCCCAGGAGATCCCACGGGGGGAGTTTGAACTGAGCCTGACCGACCTCAGCAGCAGCCACATTAAGGGAGGCTGTGGGACAAGGAGGCATAAGCTGGTTCTCAGGCGGCAGAGCACCAGCTGCTTGCCAGATGCCAGGCGTCCCCTTTCCCCTGAGCCACCTCAGTCACCAGCTGTCAGGAGGGTCCTGGAATCCAGCCTCTTGGTAAAGGCATCTCCTAGCTACTCCAAATCTCTAGATATGGGGGAATCACCCCCTTCAGCTCCTCCTGCCATCACCAGGACGGACTCCCAGAGCTCCCAGTCTGAGCCTTCCAGCAGCAATAAGGGCTACAGCCACTTGGAGGAGGCAGGCACCTCCTTGGAGTCAGTTGCCAACACCACAGCCAGTAAAATTCAGGACTGTGAGGAGGTACCAGTTGATCAGATGGACCCCCTCAAGGCTACCAGCAGAGAACAAACAGGGGAGCAATCCCAGCAAACTCAAAGACAGTACACAAATAAAGAGAAACTCTTTATGATTTCTAGGTCACATGCTGCATTAGGGCTGGAGGATGGGGAACTGGAGAGTACGGGCATCTAAATAAAACAGAGACAGCAAGAGGACACCTTGCATCCCTCCACACCTTCCCTGCTTCTTCATCTCCTTGTGGACTAGGAAACCAATCAATATCCAAAGAGCTGCACTATGTTACCCTTGAAAATTGAATTCCATAGATCCTGTAGATGACTTCAGGAAGAAAAAAGAAAATCCTTTCTGTCTATTCGTGATTGTATGTTTCATGCAAGCCAAATTGTATTAAATAGCCACAGTCCAGCAAGTCCTTTGGATCAGATTGATACAATTTTGGATGATATAGCTGTGCACTTTACTGTTTTGATTTTTAAGTGCCCCTTCTTCTTCTCTGATTTCTTTCTTGCTGATTTGCCACTAACTGCTTGAAAGCTGCAGGCACCTTTTTAAGCTCAAAAGCAACGTGGTCTTCAGAAAGAAAGCCGAGCTCTCTCTTTGTTTTGGTTCAATTACTAAAACGTTTGCAAGGCCTTAAGGATGATGTACCTTGACAAAGAATGAGTTTGTTTAAATTCTGGGAAAAAAAAGACAGTTTAGAAGAGACTGGAGCAGAACAGAGCTCTGACGGTTTAGTTAAAACCATTACATTCCTGAATCCAAAATACATATTACTACATGATACTTTCTCAAAGTATTATTACACATGTATTGACTAATAGCATTAAAAGATGTTTTTTAATAAAATATTTACAAACAAACCTACCAAAAGATTTCTTTATTTTGGTAAGTAATTACAGATATCACAAACTGTTTCATTTTATACTGTGAAAGACTATAGAAATGCTGTGAAGCCAAAGGCTTGCTTTATACTTTTAAGAAGGAAATTAATAATTTATGTGTAATTTTCAAATAAATACTGGTTCAGTCCTTGAGAAGCCACACTATCATTCAACCAGCTGATTCTGTCTCCTTTTCTGACAGTACTCTGTGACAGACAGCCTAAGAAATGTGACATTTTGACATACTAAGGAAAAAAAAATTAAACATTTGATCTTCTATTCAGATTAGGTTTTTTTGTGAGATTAATCTTGAACTGCATCGTCTTCTTTCTGGATATTTCAATTCCCTTATAACTGTTGCATTAAGCCTTTCTGCTGTTGCAGTTTCTATTCATGAATGCATGTGCATAAGCTTAATTTTAAAGCATAATGATAGCCCTATCAGTCTCGTAGCAGTTGGCTGTGCTGAAGTCAGCAGTAGTTTCTCACTGAGTTCAGCATGATGAGGATTTCTTCGTGCATGAGAAAAGCATCAGGTTTCCTGAAGCCTGGAGAATACCTTGTCTGTAGGCAGAGTTTTTATAAATTGATGAGCTGTTTCATTTTCGTAGCTGCAGCATGGCAGCCACTAGTGTTTTGTCAAAACAGCTTTATGCACTCAGTAGATTTTGTCAATACTTCTGATTTTAAATATGGATGTGGCATTTCTCTACTATGGGAAGAGAAATCGACATTAAACAAACACAATGTGTAGGCAGACAGAAATCTTTCTGTTGCAATTAAAATTTTTCTTGTGGTTCCATGTTTTAAAATGCTTAGCTACATATTTACTTACATTACAGTACATTGCGACATGGACTATATCATGAAATACAATTGCATTTAATAAGCCTGCAAAATTCTGTAATAAATAAGACTAATTTAAAAGAAGAAAAGAAAGAATAATTTGCCATGTAAGATTCTTGAAACTGGAGAAGCAGAAGGTGCTTGTGCTTGTTCTCTTGAGCAAGAGAGACATCCAGGTGGCAATATCTTTCCTCCTGTCAGTGGTAACCAGTGCACTGACAGTATGAACATCAGTGTGGCGTTTTTTGCTGTTGAACTGCTAGCACACAGATGGCAAAAATCCATTGTAAAACTGCCTGGATTGGCATGGGGCTGGATTAGGCACCATAGGAAGTGGTGAGCAGGTGGCTCAGCTGGTGCTGGCATATGCATGGATTTTTCAGTTCTCCATGGGCATGTGCTTCTGCTCCTTCTCCTGTGACTTCCAGCAAGATTTATGAGATACATTTGAGCAGAATTACCTGGTACTGATGCAGATTCTAGTTATTGACAGAGCTGAAGACGTCCTGTTTGTTATTTTTCACACTAAAACCTTCCATGGAAGTGAAGGGAAAAGGAAAGTTGTGTGCTACTTACCGGGGCATGGAATCTTCATGAAGATGTAACAAGAGTTTGTTTTCTTCAGAGAGGGGGAAACATGGTTTTTAAAATATTCTCAGTAAATATTTCTTCTGTCATCTGAAGTGTGCTCTGAAAAAAAAAAACCAAAAAAACCAACAACAAAAAAAACCAGCTTTAAAAAGCCTTTGGTTACTCCTTAGATTGATTTAAATCAAAGCAGGCCAGTAATTATTCTGATGATTAATTTACTGCAAAGTCTTTTGAATGACAAAATTATACCAGTTTGTGTTTAATAAGTAAAATTATAGCTTGTTCCTCTGTTGTCAAAAAAGATGTGAAACATGAACTTTCATCAGTTGAGCTGGATTTTTTAATAACAGCAGCATGAAGTGATTTTCTAGCATATAAATTACTAAGCAGAGAAAGCTGCCTCTCTGTCTTTGCAAGTCATTATTTTTCAGATTTATTACTTAAAACTGTTTGTTGAGCAATTTGTGCAGGGATGGAGTTGGAGTCAGAAAGCTTTGTTTAAAATTCAAGCTGGGCAAGTTCGTCCAACACCCTGATGCTGGACAACAACTGAGAGATACAAACCCGTGCACCGTCTGTGACTGATGTTAGCACAAGCAGCTGGTAAAGAGCTGAGCCTTTCCTGGTGTAACCCACAGGTGATGGGGCTGATGGTGTTTGTGCTTTGACTGGCTCTTGAGTATCTCTGTGCTGGCCTGCCTGCTTCTCAGGACTGCCAGTTGCCTCTTGGCCATCATTTGCACATCCTGTCACAGGATGTTTGTGCATTTTCCTCCAATCCAGTCTCTTCCTTCTAGCCTTCCTCTCTGGTGTCCTGCCACCTAGTGCTTCCTCCACAGTCCTTGACAAGCACCAGGAACTGCCTCTACTTGCCAGTATACAGTTTCCTGCACGTTGCAGGAAGAGATGGGCTGTCACACATGTTTATTAAGAAGCATTTAATTAATTCAAATTAACTAATTTAGAAAAATTGTTAATGTTTATTAAGAAAGAATGATTAGTCCCTGTATTTGAGAAGGGATATCCCTGAAGATATGTTCAGATGGCATACTTAGCCATTCATTTTTGCAATGGAAAATTCAGATTTTGGTTTAGAAAGGTGTGCTTTGGTTTGATTTGGGTTTTTCAGCATAAAAGTGCTATGATATTTATATAAAATTTCCAAAAGAATGTTAACTTCTGCCTGAGCCCTCAGAATATCCCCATACCTAGGAGAGAGGCTGTGTATGCTCATTAAGAGTGTAGATGCTGTTTGGACCAGTCTGAGGACAGACAAATGCCCTAATTGTACTTCAATCATGCTGCTGTTTGTTACAAAATCCTCAGGACTCTGGAGAAGCTGCTGACGTGATCATACTGTAACCCAGTTCTGGCTCAGTTTTCACTGGCTAGCAAAGTATTTAGAATCCTTGCATTAACCTGGCTTGCTTGGCTGGACTGATTTACTGAAGTCCCCAGCTGTTGACATATCAGCTGATCGACTGCAAAAGACTACAGCCCAGATTTATTAACCTGTATTGTTTAGATACATTTTTAAGAGCCTTTTCAAGGACTGATCCTGTCCAACAGTGAGCAATAGTGCACTTAGAAACATTGAATTAGGTAACTGTTGACACAGTTTTGGGTCTGCAGTCTGAAATACAGATATTATGGATTGTTGCAATTTTCATAACAGCCAAAACATTTTACACAGAAGTAGCAATATGACTTCAATTAAACAACAGTTTTTATTACAAGTAAAGGAGGTGACAGAATGATAAATCTTACTGCATTCAGTTGGAAGAACAACCTTTGGTAATGCTTAACAGTTTGTATACAAAAACCTCCACAAAATACAACTCTCACTGCTAGCTGACTATTAAAATCTTAGTAGTGAATAAAAGTATAGATTTGGGGGGGCATTTTTTAATTCTAGGGAACAAAAAAAAGCTTTCTCTATCACCACTCCAAGCCTGTCAGTAGCAGCAATGCAATGCTTTAGCCAGGTCACTCACTTACTGCTCTTAAGTTTGGGCTTACAAACAGTGAACAAGATGCACAGCATGAGCAGGCACAATCTAAGAGGATAAACAGGTTATCACAGCCACAGGAAAAAAGTCTTTCATGGAAGAGTATACCGTTCTTGTTTCATTTTGGAATTTCTATTTGCCATTTCTAGAACCCCCAAAGCAGAAAAGTCTAAGTGAGCACATTAGAAATTATTTTCTACTATTGAGTTTTCACTCTAAACATGGAGATAGAGGGAAGCCCTGGAGATCTGACAAAAGCACACACAATCAGGTAAACTGGCATTGAAGTTTGGAGGGAGAACTATGCTGCTAGAAAGGATCTGACTGGATTTCAGGATAATTCAGGAAATAGAGGAATTGGCATGTGTTTTTCAACTAGTTAGTCTTTTATCTATATTTTAGTTAGATAGAGGTAGTGAAGCCAAAATGCTACTATTAAAGGGGTTCTTATCCATTGTTATTCTTTGTAAATTACATTGCAATAAGATAGGAAACTTATTTGGGGAGAGTATGAAAAGAGATGCAAACTAAACAAATGTCAGAAATCACTGGTAATTACTCAGTCTGTGAGGTTTCCTTCACCTTCCTCTGCACAAAGAAGTTTCAATCTATGATTTCTGAGAATTATTTTTTTCTTTTTTTCTTTCTCGTCTCCCACCATTTCTCCAGACTGGGATTACAAAAAACACTTGTGTTCACTTTATTTATCAGTTTTGCTGAAACACAGATCTATTATTTTTATGGTAGTGGAGTTACCTGGGTGTATGACAAGTTTGGTTCTACTGAGGACACATAGCTGACACTCTCAGACTGGAAAGTAAAAATGGGTAGAGATGGTTTGATTTTAAATAAGCAGCCTGTTCCATGCTAAACTTCATAGCTGAAGTAAAGAATGGCAAGTAAAAAGGGAACGTTCAGCAATCAAGTTCTACCATCACATCAGATGATTTAATACCACCATACAGCCTCGGACTGCATTTTGTTCATCACTCATAAGATTTGGCATGATCCTGCCTGACTTGCTTGAGAGCAGGCTGAGATGATACCATACAGCTCCCATTTTATTGCCAAAAGCTAAATCAGCCTCTAAAGGAGCAGGAATTCAGAACATGACTGTCAGTTCTGGCAAGACTCGAAGCTGCTAAAGACTTTGCAGGAAGGTGGTTTGGTACAGTGTGCAGTGCAGCTCCCTTCACACCTTGGAGCAGCACAGAAACCTGTGGCAGGGTCTCACACAAAACTGCCTTCAAAGGCACATAAAAGTCATCAGAGTCAGCTCCATGAGGATAAATCCCTAATGGGAAAATATGGTACTTCTACAATACCATAGACTAGCCTTCCTCCCTCATTCCTTGAGTATACTTTAGGTCTCTCTGAGGAGTACAGCAGGTTTTTAATTCACCGGGTTTTTTTTCATTCACTAAGTCAAGACTCATTTTAAAGAAAGGAACTTTGGTCTCAGAGCCTAATAGAAACTACTATTTAAAATGCTTATAGAATCCCCATTAAATTAGTATCAGATGACTTCTTAATGTACTTCTCTCTCTCATGCCTTGGGTATAGAGCATGACCATCTTCCTCTGTGAAAACAAGACAGAGATACAGCCACAGACAAAGTGTGCAAAGACCAGATTTTAATTTTCTTTAAATGGAGAAGAGTGTAGGTACCAGTATGCAATGATGACAGCATGCAAGTATCTTCCTCTGAGTGATGTTTCCAAACCATGCAAGTAGCCTGCTGTGGAACAGAGCCTTGAACACTTGTCCTCCAACAGGAGATCCATCCTTCAACTTAACAGAGCCTCTTTCTTCAAGTGAGGCACCGAAGTGCTAATTTAGTTCACTGTCTTTCAGACTCATCACACCCCATATTACACAAAATAACTTAGCAAGACCTCCCTGCAGTATATTTAAGGACACAAGTGACACCAGACAGCTGATAACAGTCTATTTCAAATGAGAAACTTAAAATGAGAACAGGCAAAGTCTGGCACTGCTTATTACCTTATTGTGGTAACACAGCATAAGATGATGATAGTAGCAGCTCCTTGGGTTTTGGAAACTTTAAATTGTCTGCTGGCACTGTTAACGTAATTCACACTACAGGCTACCTCAAGGCTTGAAAATGCAAGCAGAACAGTTCCTGTCCTTGTGTCTGTCTTTGCAATGTGTACAGTGTCTGGAGTAACAGCACTGAAACAAGGACGAGTGCTGAGGCTGCATCTCTCATCATCTCTTACCACATGCAAGCTTTGGAAGGAATTTGTTTCTTTTAGACCATTAAGCCAGAGTTGGTGCAGTCATGTTAATGAAGCACTTGCACTCTTTAGAGTGGTGCTTGGGTCCAATATGCAAAGTGAGGATGTCTTCCTAGCAATGTTCTCTGCAGGGATATACTCCCTCCCCTCTGGCACGCAGAGAGGAAAGCCTGAACAGAAGCTGTAGCATGGTTCTGGGATCAGTGAGCTTCTAATGCTGCAGCAGTGTTGCGTCTCAGTAGCCGTTTGGCTGGTACATGTTTGTCACTGACAATCTGGGAAGGGAGAAGAGGGTTACATGATGAGCTATGGAAGGTCAGCAGCTTTTAGCCATCACCTGATTGTACCTCAGCTGCCAGCACGGCACTTAACAAGCCCCAGGAGTTACCGAAAGAGCAAAAGAAGCCAACAAAAAGTGCAGGTTGCATAATCTCTGATGCCACCAAGAAGGCACTATTGAAGATGGCAAGCAAAGAAACAAATCACTGAGTTTCTATTCTACTTGTCCTTGCAGTTTTGAGCTGTCAAATGTGAGCAAAAAGAGGAACCACAAAATGTTGCATTCTACCAGGACCGGTGAGTAGCTCTTGGCTACTTCCACCTATGGCTGCCTCTGGTTTCAGTCATGACACCCTCCATAAGAGCTCTCTGCATTTCACTGGCAAATTGAAATGCAGTCCTCTACTCAAATGAACATTTTAAGCTGCCTAATGAGTCACCAAAAGGTTGAATTCTCATATAGGCAACAGATATCTCAACAGCAATGTTTTCTGGCAAAGAGATTAGGTATGTATCTGTCATGGTTCAGCACCTGCCAGCAACTTAGTACCTCACAAAATGTTCTGCAGAATGTCTTGGCTTAGTTTAGACCTCTAGATAAATCTCACTTGCAATTTAGGCAGATATACTCAGATAACTCTGCCACTATAAAAATAATAGACATATGTGTTTCAGCAAAATTGATAAAGTGAACGCAAGTGTTTTGTTTAATCCCAGCCTGAAGAAACGGTGGGAGACAAGAATCAGGTTTGGATCGACAACAGATCCTTTATTTAGAATTGCCATTCTAAAATTCAGTTTCTTGTTAGAAATGAAATTTTCACACCATCATTTCATACGTTCCAAGATACTTCTGTAAATTCAAGATGTCAAAACATTAGGAAATTGAAGCATAAGTTATTCAAGTTATTTTAAAATGAGTTGTGGTTTCCTATGAGCAGTTGGGATGCTTATAGAGTGCAGGGAAAATAAAGATTCTTCCCTAAATATCTTTAGATGTTCACAAGACATTTCTTTTTTTTAACATAAAAACAGAATATATGTGGCAATGTGGGGGATGGAGAAGTTTTCTGTTAGCAGGAGATTCAAAGTGAGTAATATATTCATTTAAAACACATGCTGATAAACATTCCATACTATGATGCTGGATTGCTTAATCTCTTTTGTTTTCCTTCCAACCACATGAGATGATAGACTATTTGTATAACAATAGTAAATGGAAGCAATATCCAGTATGGAACCTTCTCTTGAAAAATCTATGTTTTATCAGCCTAGGGAGTGTGTAGTTTTCATGACTTTGAAATAGTAAGTAATGCACTGGTTTTATGGCCGTAAAATATAGAAGCATTAGCAAGTCTCATTCTATGAAGAAGAGTCCTGAGACTTGTTCTGTTTCTCCTCTGTCAAGGGCTACAACTTAATCAGTTTTTGTTTAATTGAATAATTCTGTTACGGTAGAGAGTGTAAGCAACTGTTACACATGCTTGAATCTGCATCAACTGCAGCAACATGATGTAAATAAATCAGCATGGTTATGCTCATCGAAAAGACATTACTTCTACATAGCCCAAAGAACAGCCAAATGCTAAAAACTGAAGTTCTGGTGCAACACATGGGGTAACATATGCACTCAGAGTAAAACAGGTGTCATAGATGGGGATGGCAATGAGTAAATAGCTGATTTCAGTGCAGCAGGATTTAAAATCATAGACCTGGTAATCAGAGCTGCTGGAAATGGGAGGTTAGATTGAACCTGCTACGAGTTGCCAAAAAAAATTTTAAAAGGGAGGAAAAAAGAAGAAGAAAACCCAAGTAATAACTGAAGGCAATGCCAAGGAGCTCACAGGCAGCCCATGAAAGTTGCTCAAAAGGAGAGAGGGACTCTTCCCATCAGTGCCGCATCACAAGTCAAACACATGAGAAAGGGCCCAGCTTAAGGCAGGAGTTATTCCCAAGGAAGGACATCCTTGGTGACAACTTGCTGTTTCCAGGCCCCACATCACTGTGACTGGTGTGTCCTGAGTGGATGTTCTCCCTCGAGGGACTGGTGGAGCATTTCCTACAATTGCAGGCTGCAGCACAGAGACCCTCCCTTAGTGAGTGAGGAGCAGGGACAGTGGTGACAGCAGCAGCCTCAGCATGGCAGCTCACCCTGCAAAGGAGCCCAGCACCCTCAGGAAGAGGAGCATGGAAGAACCATTTCATAAGAATAGAACAGTTTAAGGGTTAAATGATTTAAGGAAGGGACTTTCAAGAACATCCAGTTTCAACCCTTTTGCCATGGGCAGGGACACCTTCCACTAGACCAAGTTGCCCAGGGCCCCATCCATCTTGGCATTGGACACTTCCAGGGATGGGGCATGGACAAGTGATGGCTGATATCCTTGCATATCCAAGGCTGGAGCCAGCCTGACACAGGACAGCCCCTGACACTAAATCCTGCAATTTGCTGTTGCTTCTCTGAGTCATCTGAGTAAATTGAAGACTACAGGGAGAACTTGTGCCCCTTCTGTCTGATCTTGAACAACCAGCATCTGCAAGGGAAAGTGTAAGTGCTGCTCTGTGAGACCCTGATGTACACTTGCCGCTACATTTACTGCAATCCCATTTTCTGCTGGCCCCACTTTCTATTTACAGTAAGTCAGCAGTACACTTCCTCAGTTATTCCAAGTAGGATTACAGCAACTCAGAGACTTCAGGATGGCTCAGTGCCCCCACTGCAACAGGGGCTCTTGCAAACCAGAACAAAAGGGGCTTACAAGCAGCAGACTAACAGCTGCCAAAGAGAGCTAGCCCAGAGCCCTTACCAGCTCAGACGGATGACACTGGGCATCCTGCTCTACCCCAACAGGCTGAACAAAACGTTCCAGCTGGGAAATGCAGTCAAGTACAGAAGCATCATGGAAGACTTAGAAGTGTATGGCCCTCATGCCTAACTGGATAAATGGATAGGAGGAAGAATAAACTAAGAGCAGCATAGAAAATAAACAGCAATGGGAAAAGCAGTGCTAGAAGGTGGTCTAGTGATGGGGCAGTGAATCAGTTTAGCGAATTCTACAAAGCCATGCTCCTGACAATGGGAAAAGGAAGTTTACATTAAGTTTTTGAGAGGCAGATTTAAGTGTTTATGTACTTTTGGCTATAAACGGGTGAGGGATACCTGATTTTATGGATCACTTTCACATGCATTACTGCTTGCTTTCTAGGCACACAAATACTGATCAGTTAAGCAAAGGTTCTCCTTTTCTGCTTTAAAAAACCAGAACAGTGTCACTAAGTCCTGCAGCTACTAAGATGGGTGACAGCACAGGCGTGGGGGTGGTGCAGTGAAGAGATAAGGTGTGCAGATATGCCAAGGAATATATACCTGGCTCTTTGCCCTCAGTGGATAGCAAAACATGCAGAAGGAAATGAAAAAAGTAAAACAAATACTGCTACAAGAGTGTCCATCTCTTTCCAGGTTAATATTTTTTTTTTCTCAAAGCTTAAGCTCCTGAAATCTTATGTTTATATAACTTCTTACGCATTTAAAGTTTTTCTTGTGCCAGCAACCATTAAAATGCCCTAAAACATACCTTAAAATATAACTTTAAGCAAAATTCAAGATTCATTTGTGTTTTATATATTAACATTATAATGTATTTATAACTCACTTTGTAAAGGGTTCCATAACAGTACCTAAATGGTTTCAATTATCCAGGCTGAAATTATATTGCTTCAATATAATTTAATTTCAATTATGTTTTATTTGTTTCAGTATAATTTGATTATTTCTGCAAGTAATCATTTCTGGGTGCTTTATGTGTGAAATTAGTTGATAGAATATTTTCAGCATCAGCTTCAGAGGCTAGTTAGCGGGTTTAAGTGAAGTAAGCCAAGACCAAAAAGGCTTTTTCACAAAGTTAAAGGTGAGAGAAGAAACTCTTATTGTCAGCAGAGCTGCTAAGTCTCCCATACCCCTCTCAGCCTCCTTCTTGTCTGGCCAAGGTCTCTGTTCAGGCTGGGTTTCCCACAGGTCACCTACCACAAGGAGATAGCATCTCGCTGGGATAAGATTCAAGAATCAGGTCCATAGAATTTATTCAAATAAGAGAATTAATTATTCTGTGAAGCAGCATGCTCACATCAGGATACTGTATTTGGAGGCAAAGCCTTAAAAAAATCTGATCAGGCAGAAGAATCTCTGCATTTCTCTGTTAAATCTATTTCAGCAAACAGAATTCCCAGCAACTCTCAATAACAGCCTTTATCATGCAGAAAATTGGGGATTTGATTTGGTCTCAGCAGCGTTAGATAAGATCCCAGTGTCACTGGTGGCACTGCCTTCACTTCAGTCTGAGCAGGATTTAACCTCAAGTCGACTTAATTCTGAAAAACAACTATGAACCACAGAGCATCCTAAGCTTAGCCCTCTGCCTATAAGGAATTCATCAAAAGAAAAACCTTTAATATGTTTTTGACTCCAGTTCACTATTGACAAGCAGTTGAGCAGAGTCTTTGTCTCAGGAAAAGACAAGTCAAACATCCCATAAACTTTACAAGAGTATTAGAAGCTCAGAGTGATTACCTCTCTTCAACATATTTACTTGTCACTATTTAATGATTATTCAGTATTATTTTTTTCTTACTCAACAGCATGAAAGCTGAACTAGGCACCCATCAGCAGATAATAAATGCTGGATTTCTGGCAAAGAGGGATATAAACTACTATCTCATACAGGTGCTCATCTCTCTTTTTTACATTAAGAAACTGAAGGTTCAAAGGGTAGCAAACAGCCAGGCAGCAATTTGCCAGGTTATTTTCATTTCAAAGACAGAATTATCTAAGTGCTGTGTCCAGTTTAAAAACAGAATCTGTTTTTCCACCTCTGATCTAAGCACTGACACCCCACATCTTGCAACTTGAATAAAAATTAACTTTAAATAAAATTTCTAAAAGAAGTTGTTAATGTTTTCAGCTGATCTTAAAAAGCACTCATCTTATTAGAAAATCAAAAGACACAAAGGAAAAAAAAACTCTGGGTGGACATCCAATACTTTTTAAAAAAATTTATTTTTTAGAAATTAATTTTTCTTTACTAAGTCAAAAAAGTATGCTCTCATTTAATAGTCTCTTTTAGACTCTTTTTACGAGACTTGCTTGAGGTTTCTGCTGCACAGGTCAGTGGCCAAGACCCATGGTTGGAAGCCAGCTTCAGAGGTGTTAAGCCTACACAGTGCTTGGATTTAAGCCCATCTGGGAGTGGTTTTGAGAATAAAACTGTAGAATACAACTACCTTTACTTGCTTAGCATTTATGGGGCCCCAGACACGTCCTTCTGGTTCTAACTGAATAGCCACTTCCACAAAGAAAGTATTTACCAACATTTAAATATTCTCCAAGACATGGCTTTTTCAACAGCAATACTTATTAAACTTGTCTTTCATTCCAACAAACTACTTTTAGTTCCAAGACAATGTGATGAGAAAAGGAGAGAAGATTTCCTAAGAGAGAAAAATCCATCATTTTCTCTGATCTCCAAAGTGCCATAAGCAAATTTCTCTCCTGGCTAAGCCTGCAGCTTTGCAGCTGGGGGTCATGGTGACATTGCAAGGAATGTGGGCCTGTGCAAAAAACTTCAAGTTTTTTGCCATGTAGAGGACTTGGGAAATGGTTATTTTTGCCTCTTTATTGTTGTTTGTGTTTGTTTTTTACATAAGCATTTATGAGGAGCAACAGCAAGTGTTGCTAAATGTTTTAAATGGAGGGATCATTCCTTCTACCTGTGTGCAAAGAAACAATGTAGAACTTCTGCCTTGGTAATACACTACACCATAGAAACTGTTGGTAACAACAGCAGAAAAAAGCAAATGAAAATAAAATGCTTCAAGAAGGTCAGTTTACTACTCACCCCCCTAAAACTTCCTGCTCCTAGTTAAAGGATCAGGCAGGATGATTGTAGGGCTCCTGCCTGAAGCTATCACCTTTCCACTGGCTCTGCAGTGCCCACTGAAGAGGCTGGCATCTGCCTGACATGAAATGTAGGTAAACAAGCAGGTATCTCTGCTTTCTTCTGCATATGTACAAAGTACAAGACTATGGAAGGGGAAAGTCAGCTGAACTAACAATATAATTTTCATTTGTTTTAACACAGAGACATACAGCTCTTGTTTAGTTGCATCTGACCTGCAAAATATGTAACATCCAGGAAAAAACTGGCCCATCTGATGTTTAGTGCCCAACAGCCACCATGGTATTCATGATGAGGTATTTATAGAACATTATTTCCATTGGCTTTGGCATCCTCTTTATTAGAATAGCTAGTTTAACAAACATCCAGTTAAAACCAGCCAAAACACAGGGAGCCTCCTCCCAACTTGCTTGGAAAGTACTTATCACTGCACTGCAATTCATCATTGAATACTTACACAAAAAGTCACAGTGGCCAATATTTATTGCAAGTTCTCTCCAACCCCAATGTTGTACCATTATTTCAATAACTCAAGTTACATTCAACTAAATTCAATTACAATGTAGTAGTAGATTGCATTTCTACATTAACTACTAGTGCTTATAAAGAAAATTACTCAAAGAAAAAAAACCCAGGCAAGTTAGAGACCATAAAGAGGGGAAAAAACATCGTAGGAAAAGAACAGCAAATGCAGGGATCATAAAGAGTGAATCAAACTGCCTTCTGGATCTGAATTTCACACTGGAATTTCCATACAGTAGCCATAAAGAAGGACAGTTAATCTTCTTCAGCCATATAAAGATTTTCTTTTCAGAAACTCTCTCCCTCTTGTTTTACATCATAAGTATCTAATAATCAAATATATTTCAATTAATTTGAATTAAAAAATACCAGGGAACAAAAACACCAACAAAATTTAAGACTTATTTATTACTTCTTTTATATTCTCCACCACAAAGCTGAAAATGTTATTATTTGAACAGAATTACAGAAGCTTATTTTGGCTTGGTTGTCATTAGAGACTAAATAGATGAATTTGGTAGATATTTGGTTTCAAGCACTATTGTCAAGATTAATGACAATGATACAACTTAAGTATATTTTTAACTTAATGTCCCAAAACAAGTTATTCTACTCCCAAGATAAGTGAAATTAATTACCCTACTATCATTATAATAACCCTAAAACAGAATTAAACTTAATTGAAGCCTGTACACACTAAACCCCCAAATGTTTACGAGTGCAGGTTCACCATGCATTTGCTACACTCCAGTGCCATCTGTCTATAAAAAGATAATTAACATTTTCAATAAGAAGAAATACAGCATGTTGTGAAGTGTATTTGGTCCTAGGCCATTGAATCCACTTCAGTTCTTAAAATGAATGATGCTGCTAATCCTTTTCTGAATTAGGGGAAAAAAAAAAAAAAAAAAACTAAGAAACACTGTGTCCTCAGTATATATTTGAAGCAAGATTTCCTGAAAAAAAAGGAAATCATCCAGAATGCCTTGATATAGACATGCTCCCTGAGGTGTCACTCAAGTACCCCAAAATAACCTTGTAGGCTTGCTCTAACAATTTAGCTGCCTTTTGAAGACCCCAGAGGAGCTGGGAATAGCTACTCTGGAATTTGCATTTAGAAGACCATTTGGGGACAGCCTTTTCAAAGTCCACAACCTTCAGTGAAGGGACATAAAAATAAATGCTCTGCCAAGCACTGCAACACAAGGGATCTGACAGACCCCAATGTGAGTACAAAGCAGGTTCATTAAATGCAGAGCCTTCCCTTTCCTCCTGCACAGTGGCTGGCTGGGGAGGGTTGTTTCCCTCCACTCCCTGTGAAAATTGTATAAATACAGCCCTTTGTTTTTTCAAAAGTTTGGTAACAAGTTTTAAACCAGTCTGATGTTAACTTAACAGAGTGCATCCTGGCCATTCTGCCTAAACGTGTATTCCCACACACCTCATAGAGAAGCAAAATACTGTATGGTTGATGCTACTACACTTCTTGTGTGAGTGTGAAGGAGAAGCTACTTCTTGCTCACACACTTTGTTTTTTTGAACTGCGCACTTTTCCCCGCAACGGGGAAAAAAAAAA
>VXBC01010655.1:231515-261396 GCA_013399945.1 Ploceus nigricollis
AAAAAAAGGTAGCTGTTAAAATACAAAGTATCCCTTTTCAAAGGGCAATTAGAGCAGAGAAGGGAAGAAAGGCGTTTTCCACGCGCGCGACCGACTCCCTTCCCGCGGCTCTGGGGATGCGCGGGGCGGGGAGGCGGCCGGTCCCTTCCCGGCGCATCTGGCTCTCCAGCGGTGCCATCTGCTGGTGCCGCTGCCGCGAGGCTCCGCCGGGAACGCCACCCCCGTGCCGGAAGGGCAGCGGGCACAGCTCTGCTCGGGCCTTGGCCAGCAAAGGGCAAAGCCAGGAAACGTCAGCCCCAGCCAAAACTTCGCTTTAGAAAAGCGCTCTTGTCCCTTGTATCCTCCCCAGGGCATTTTATAAAGACAATTCGTTAGATAAAGAAAAGGAGAGGAAGAGGAAAACAAAGGAAAGTATTAAGTACTATACCTTATTTTCTTCCAAAACTGCTATTTCCTTAAGTCAGGCAAAATAATTTTCTCATTAAGTAGCTACTAGATCAAAGGAAAGCATATACCTCACAATACAATGTTAACAACTAACACCATCTACCTGCTACAGACATGCAATAAATGACCGTGTTGCAATCATGGCTTGGAGTCACAAATGAGAGCAGCTGTAGGCATTAAGCAAGAAGAGGTGTCTTTAGGCAGTATTCAGAGAGGAGAAGGGAGGCAGGCAAAGGAGAAAAGCTGAGGGTGCAGGCCCAGGACAGGGGGTGAAGCAGGGCAGAAGGAAGCTCAACTAAAGTAGCAGTGTGCATTTAGGCACCAACGGCGTCTGGCAACAGCATTTGTGACTGCTGAAGGGCCTGATTCTATAAACCACAGCTCACTTGTCTTTGCAGTACACATGCTCACACACACTGATGGTAGAGGTTTTGAGCTAGGCATTTCACCATTACAATATTCAGTCATGTTCCCCTCAGATTTTGCTCTACTTTTTTTTTCCCCCATCAGACTCTGAAAAAGACTGTTTCCTGCCAAAAATGAATTCACCATACCCACACCCTATGACCTCAGCCCCACTGTACCTGTTTGCCTTCTCTACCTTCACCAAGTTCACCAAGGACTGCAACAACTTTATCCCAAACTTGTCTGACCAGGTTCAGCATATTCTGTTGCTTCAGTTTTTTGCAAACTGCCATCTGTTATCTTTGCTTTTTCTTGTTCCATTTCCAAGCTTTTCAACACATCTGAACTTGCTGGCAGCAGACCAAGTACTGACTTTGAGCAGATATCTCCAGCTGTAGGAGAAGTCCCATCTGCAGCTTCAGGCTGTCCCTTTCCCTCATTGATTTCTTTTTCTTTAATTGCAATTGAGGTCTCATTAGCATTTTCAGATGGTTTATCATCAGCTACTGCTGTTGAGACAAGCTTACAGCTTGCAGTAGCTGCTCCTATTTCAGCCTTCACTACAGTGTTTGGAAGGTCTTCACTGCTTGCTTCTCCCACATCTTCTGTCTGCATTTCTTGCTCTTTACTCTCTTCCTTACTCCTGCAGCCCACATTGATTGAACACTCACAGTAATAGTAACCAGATTCCTGCTTCTTCTTACGCATGGCACAGAGATCAAGTCGACGGAAGACCTCTGTGCCAAAGTGGCTGTCTTCATATTCCTTATACAGATCCGTACTAATTTTCCTGAAGCCCTATTTATTGAAAGAGCAATATGACATGATATGTATAATATATCATGTTGTGCACATGTGCACAAATACACATGCACTTTAGGAAGGTGCATCAAGTATTATTTTAACAAAACCCAGCAAAGAAAACACCACCACCCCCACTTCACCCCTGATTAGGACAACAGCATCAACTTCATGTGGTAGTATTTAAGTTGATGCTGAGAAAAGCCAACTATTACAAATTAAAGTTATAGGAAGCTTGGCTTTTGCCCAATCCTCCATCTACCCCACCCTCCTCAAGAATAAGAAACATGCCAAAGATACAAAATCAGATCAATTTAACCTACTGTTATTTAAATTCATCCACCTAATTTTAGATACTTCAGGCAAGTTCACAGCCACCATACATAATTATTCTGAATTGCCTTTAGGAGGGATTGCTTGATTTCACCTAGAGTTTACCTTACTCAGTTTCATCTTAAAGCTGTCTTAACAGACTGAGAAGTTAACCCTTCTCCTTGGTGCTCACTCTCCACAACAGTAATTAAATTGTGTGCTAAAGACAGGTTAGAAATAGAGTTCATGCACTTCATCCCTGTAAGCAGAGCAATGCTCAAAAGAAATTTAACTCAGTGACTAACTGGGAAAACAAACTCATTTCAGCAAGCCAGAAAAGAAAAAGAAAATTTCAGCAGCTCCTAGATAGCTACCAAGCACTGTCAGTATCTCAATGGCCAAATGCTACAACAGTCATGACACACAACTGAAAGGGTACACTCTTAGAGATGTGTTTTTAAACACTGACATGTTCCTTTCAGACTAAGAAAAGTTACTTCTATTGCCATAACCAAAGCACATGCTTAGAAATCATTGCAAAATTGCTGTCAAGACCAAAAATCAGCACCTCCTCAGTGATTTGTTTGCTCTTCTCCCCCTCAACAAGTTTGGGCACAGCAGTACTAGCTGCCCTGTACAGGTGTCACTGGAGATGGGTGAACAACCCAACAATTCCATGGTTCCCAGGCCTTTAATTCAGAAAACAACAGGCTTCCAATTTATACAAGGGGCTCCCACAAAGCATTTAGCCTATAGCAAACCACATATGCTAGAGGCACATATGGAGATGTAATGAAGGACAGATGAATCATTAAACAACAGAGAATAGTCTCCACCTTCTCCTAACCTAATGAGTATGTGAGCTAACAAGGCTCCAAGGAGCTCCTTGCAGCACATTGCCTCAAAGAATTCTCAATCAGTTTGTTCAGACCTGCTCCCAAACACCAGGGGAAGAAAAAAAAGCATTTTTACAAGATTTCTTCCTCATAATGACAGACTTATTAGCAGGTGGATATATACAGTTCACAGCTTGGAGGCTGTGGGAGGACAGCCAGAACAGCCAGTGTCACCTGGATAGAAGCAGATATAAGTAGCTTCACAACAAAATACACCAAACCATTAGGCACTGCTCCCTGAAGTGACTAAAACACTTGAAAGTTTAAATAAACCAACAGCACACATTTTTCTGTGCCCCAGAGATACCCATGTGTCAGTCAGAGGCAGGCTGTTCAGGAGCCAGGAGCTGCATGTCACCTAAACGCCATGAGGTTCAAGTTCTGCTGAAATGCAGAGACACACTGTGCATGGGCTGTTTTCTGGGTAATTCGGGAGGATAATGGAAACTTGAGTAAGGTCACATCATTGAAGATAACTTATCAAGCAGCCAGAAGAGGGCAGGATTAGGACTGCCCTTCCATTAAAAAGTACCAAATATTTTAATACAAGTATGTGACTTGTTAATACTTGTTAAATAACATGTATGCTCTCTCACAACCCAGGGTAGCTATTTCCACACCTGCGCCAAGTGAATCTACTTAAAGCAGCATAAAAGGGAACAAACATTTTCCACTTTAGCACAGAGGCACTTGATCCACTGCTTTGCTCTGGCAGAGGTGAGATCAGGTGAGATCAGTGCCCAGCACTAAAGGCTAACAGCCCCCACCAAAAAAGTTCTTTACCTGTGTGCTGGAAAAGGCTCTTACTACAAAGTAATGAAGTAGATTCTCATAAGAGGTGAACTCTTCCCTTTTGGCTCATTGGAAAGATAGAGATCAAAACACCTGAAGAACCCATATTTTTTATTTATGCCAGGGTCACACTGCCCATTTTGAACCTGATCTTCAAACAGCACATACTGCTCCTTTGGTAGGTATTCAGAATAAAAAGCACACAGTCCAAGATCTCTCCAGGCTCTTGAGATATTTAGACACACAACCAAAGCCAAAGATGCACAGCTTCTCAAGATGAAAGTTTACAGTCGTATCAGTTTTAAAGAGAACCAGCTCCTCTTTCCCCACAAATGAGAACAAGGTCTGCAGCTACACCACCAGTATCATCACATACCTCTCATTAACAAAGAATGCTTGAGATATAAAATATAAACTTCCTTAAGCAATTACCTCTTATGCTTCATGTAAGAAGCACTTCAACTGTATGAAATACTTGAACAGCACCCTTTCTATGAGGAAACAGTTATTTATGGTATAAAGAAAGTAATTACAACCAGTAGATGGCATCATAATAACTTAAGTGATATTTTGTCTTATACTTTGGCATCTTCTAGTGTTTAGGAAGGCTGATTTCTCTTCTGCACTCTTTAGGAATGGGATACTATAAAAGTAAGCAGTTTCCTCCTTTTTATTTCTACTATATTTTGAAAGAAATGCAGTAAGTGGACAGTGAGTGGTCTTCGAGATTATGTCTTATGTCTAGGGTTGAGCCTTACTAACCTCAGGGAGATTTGTACATGGACTTACAGAGCTCACATGCCCCTAATAATCAACTCAACATATGGCCCTACCCCAGTTTCACAGTCCTGGTCTGTAAAATAATATTTTAGGAGCAATAGTTTTATTGTGAAAACAAATTTGCACAGAAACAAGTAATGCTTGGTAAACAAGGGAAGAGCAGAGAATATTGCCTAGCTGAATTCCAGGAAATTTTTTGACACTGTTTCCTGTGAGATCTCCATAGAGAAGGCTGATGAATTATTAGCTGGCTGAACAGTGAGGTGGATTGCAAATTGGCTGAACAGCCAGCTCCCTATGGTGGTGATTGGTGGCACGAAGTCTAGTTGGAGGCTGGTAACTAGAGATGTACACAAGGGGCCAATACTGCGTCCAGAACTGTTTAGCATCTTCATTAATGATCTAGATGTTGGGGCAGGGTGCACCCTCAGCAACTTCACTAATAACAAACTGGGAGAAGTGCCTGATTCACTAGAGGGTACTGCCAACCAGAGGTATCTCAATAAGCTGGAGAAATGGACTGATAGAACTACATGAGGCTGAACAAGAAGTACAAAGGTCAGCCACAGGGGAGGAATGAACCAGGCATGAGTACAGGCTGACACCTGACTGTAAAGAAGTTTTGCAGAAAAAGGACATAGAGGCCCTGATGGACACCAGGTTGACCATGAGCCAATAGTGTGACTTGCAAAGGCAGCCAGTGGTATCCTGGGCTGCATTAGGAGGAATGTTGCCAGGAGATTGACAGAGATAATTCCCCTCTGCCCAGCACTGGTGAGGCCACACCAGGAATACTGCATCCACCTCTGGGCATACCACTTGATATTCTAGCATTCAAAGACCTATACACTTGCATATTTATATATATATGTACGCAATGAGATGGCATACATAAATCATGTTATGCGAGATTAAGCTATATTTAGTGCTAGAGATCAAAAGAGGAGAGCATGCAGGAAATTACAATTCTATTTTTTAATTTTAAATTTCTTAGTAAGAGGAAGTGTGAAAATACTCCAGACAAGAGTCAACAGTAATTCCTACGTGCCTACTGTATAGTTTCTTTTGCATGAGACATTGCAGATGCCTCTGCTCATGAAAATCCCTATAGGCAGTATAAAAGAAAGAGCCTCCAGCACAGAACTATCAGTCCTAGCCAACTTTGATTTTATCATGTATACAAAAGGCTAATATCAAGTCAATACGAAGTACTTGAACAAGGTCATTTTCTTCAGCTATTATAGCTTTTTCTGTTTTCCTTTCTGCATGCTCCTCCGGTGTTTCAGGTTTGCAATATATTGACCTCATAAATACAAGTATTATTCCTGGAAATAAGCAGGACAGTATTCCACTGGGAAATGAGCAATCTAATCAGAGTTGTTTTTTACTTTAATTGTTTGTGATAAATCCCATACAATGCTGCAGTAAAGGTTAGAAAAGCACATCACACATTTCTAATATAAATCAAGGCACCAGCCTGACTTCCAACATGACATTAATCTTGTTCTGAGGTAAATATTAGTCAGAAGACAAATATTGCTCAGAAGCCATCCTGCCCTATGGAAACAGCTTGACATTGTTTTTGTGCAGATTTGACCAGCCACAGTGGAAGGGAAGCAGTCTGTACTCTACAAGGGAGCCATACAGAGTATTAACAACAGATCTCATTTCTTCCAGTCAGATATGAGCAAACACAACTGTGTTGACCAGCCTATATACAAGCTTTGTTAAATAAGAGAAGTTATGCTGTTTTCTGTTTGCAAGGATAATTGCATAGATCCCAAGGATCTCATTGAAGGAAAATTAATCACTAGAACTGATCCCAGGAAAAATATTCTTACACCCAGTTACTTACCCTTCTTCTCAACCTTGATGCTTTAGAGAGCTTCAGGAAAGTCAGATGTGGTTTGAAGTCCTTACTTCCTGAAATGTCTAGATTCATTTCAACAAAGCATTCTTCCACAGCTTCTGAAAAAGATAATATAAGCAAGAAATGAGTAACAGTGGGGAGGTAGAGAAAAAAAATACTTACAGGGAGGTTAGACAAAAAGCCATTATCCCTGTCTTGAGCAAGACAGTTAAAACACACCCCAGGTAACCACTTGCTGCACTATCACAGGCAACAGAAAAACTTGAGAAAAGTACTCAAAACCAAAGTTCTGCATGACATAAGGACATAAGTTGTAAACCTGAGACTGGATCCAAACTTTTGTGTTTGCAACACAGCTCCTTCTGAATTCACAAATCCCCTATCAAATGATGAGCTCAAGAAAGCACCTGTCCATGGCTGCCCTGCCAGGAGCAAGATGCAGCCACCACCAGTGGCCACAGCTAGGGTCTGTGGCAGAACAGATTCTCCCCAGTTACTGCAAACAGCAATGCAAGAAGCAAAGTGCTTCCAGAAAAAAAAAAAAAAGTGGCTAGATTCCCAAAACTACTACAACTCCACAGCACTTAAAACAATTCAGGAGGGAACATCACACAAACATAATACTCCTTCCCCAGATACAAATGTGATACAAAGTGTTTATGATGTTGGCTTAAAAACTTCAGTCACATATTTATAAATCCATAACGTTTTATCCTTCATAGAAAAAAGTGTCTAACTCCAGGGTTTTTATTCTTCAAGGCCTTTTTGCTAAGGATTTTAATGACAAGTCAAACCAAGCTGAACTGTTCTTGGTTTTCATGGACTTTGGGGATGCAGAGTCTCACGTATAGCAAGGTAAGGTTTGCATGAGGCAGATACCTACAAGTCTGGCAAAACCAGAAGATGTTTTGTTCAACATTTGTGCTTAAACAGTGAGAAGTAATTCCAAAATTACACTTAAAGCCTTGGCTAAGGCTGGTGTACTCCCCAGAATTTTTTCTTATTGACAGAGGTCTTTATATCTTGATCGTATAAAGCAGATAAAAGCAGGGGGGAGGGAAGCAGGTTAAAAAAAAAAAAAAACCACAAAAATCAGCCTTTTAAAATGGAAATCTGCAGCATTTGTAGCTCTTCCAGTCAGATCCCCCCATCCTGAGGCCTATTTTTGTTACTGCTTAATTGTTTAGACACTGAAATAAGGATGTTCAATGCTGAAACTGCATAAAAAATATCATATTACATACCAGATGAGTGCCTTTTTTGAAATCCTCCTGCTTCCATTTTGTTTTTCCAAATGGAAAGTTTAACTACATGTGTGTTCACTAGTTTGTCATATGCATTTGTATCAAGGCCAGGTCTCTGGCTTGGAGTTTAGCTAATTAATAGTTTAAAATGTTTCTTCTGAGTATTTATGAAGGAACAGCAGCTGGGGCTGTCTGATCACTGTGCCAAGGCAACAGCTTTTTATATTTTCCATCTGGAAAACACAAAGGATAGGATCCAGTTGTCCAAAGAAGCATCTAATGTCCTTTTAGGTCCACCTGGCCTCCAGCTGCTGCTGCAGAAGGTACAGCCTGGCTGTAGGTCTGGTGTGAGTGCTGCAAATACTTTAGGACATATGAAAATTGTCCTGGGTGGTTATGGTTAGGTATCAAACAACCCCTAAAGTGCCCCTGGTACTTTGTCAAATAGAACACATTAACATGAAGAATTTCTGCATATTAAGTCTTTTTGTTCCCATGTCAGTTGGTCAAAGCATGGCAAGCCCCAGAGAAAAAACACAGCAGAAGAGTGTCTAAGATCCTTCTAGAAAAAGAAGCCCTTCCCCATGCATCATCCAGCATGCAACCTCCCCAGGCTGCATAAAAAGAAACTACCAAGACATTAACCTAAGAAAGAAAAATCTCCTCTTGGTTACCACCCAGCCTCCTGAACAGCAGGAAGGGGTTCTTACTAGAAGGTGAAGGTCTTACTGCAAAGAGCACATTTTCATCAGAAAAGCAGATGATGGAAGAAAGGTCAAGGCCAGCAATCATCTTCAAGAGTCAGTATAGGAACAAGGCTCCTGGATGGTGTGCCCTGTCCATGCCAGGTTGGCACTCAATTTTCCAGACACTGTCTTCTCTAGCTCGTATGAAAAATATCCTACAGAAGTTCCAAGACATCTTAAGCGGTATCCTTTCTCCAAAGTGGATGAGGTCACTAGCAGCAAGATAAATCCAGTAGCACTCAGAATTTTCCAGTTAATTGCAGTTAATTGATCTAGAGATAGGTTAACTCTCCACTTTGAAACTGAAGTCCATGATGTAGTACCAAAAGCAGATGGAGAGCCAGTCACCTGGCCAATGTCAGGAATACTTCAGAAGCTAAAAGACTTCATTAGAGCAGGCACAACTCTTAAACTTGCTGACAAACCATCAATAAGGGCACAAGGCAAAGACAGCTGACAGGAGTGTCTTGACCTTTGCCAGCCAAATCATTGGCCCATCATGTTGCTGAAAAAGACAGCATTTAAAATTCACACCTAGCTCATGACAACCAAAAATATTGACTAAAAGGCAAGGAAAAGAATCCCTATTTATTGTATAACAATTAATTCAATTGCTTTGCTGAGAGAAGGGGAGACAAAAACCCATCTCTTTGGAGATGTCATTGAAAAGATAGACTTTGATACATATTTGCATAATTCCCAGACTTATTAAGTTCTAGAAATGGTCAGAAGTTATGCAGAATAGAACAACACTGGAAGCTACAACTCTCTGAATAGCAAAATCATTGTTAACAGAATTAACAGCTTGAAAACTGGCAGCTTGTCTCCCAGTCAAGGAATTATTTCAGGCAATCAGTGAACAATCATATTGCATTAAAAACACAAGTAATGGCGGAATATTCCCAGGGTTTGCAATCAGAATTTTTCTCCTCTTCTAATTAAGGGATTCAGATCAGAAGCTAGATATTAGGTTTCCTAAACCCTGAAGATGCAGGTTATGCAGGCAGAGAACATGAAGGATCTGCCACCCACTATTGCAATGGCTTTTAGAGCTAATGCTGGTCCAAGATGATATTTAAAGAGCATCATAGCACACATTCCACAGAACCAAAATTAAACACTTGTGATGGTGATAAAATAGCATGATAAACATCGACCTTGTATGGTATGACTCATTGGGAACAAAATTCTCAGTTAAGCAAGACAATGAGTCCAGGGAAAACCAGTCACTTCCAGATGAGGAGTGAGGTACTCATTTCTGTATCTTTCAGGAATGAGCAAAGAGCCAAGGCAGTGTTGTCAAAACAGTCAAATCAGGCATCAAAAGAACCAATCAGCCCCTTATTTCGATGGCACTGAATTATATATATATTGTAGACAGGCATGTACCAAATATGATCTTACGGGGAATTGTATCATCTGCCTCCTACTTTGTTAACTTCCAGTCAAGATTAGTTCCAGTTAAAGCCTTAAGAAGAAGCAGTTTGTGCATGGGCAAGTTTATTGAGGTTGTAATCCTAATAATTAGGGACAACCTCAGAAAAGCACAGCTGTTTTGAGTCAAAATTAGCTTTGGGATGGATGGAACAAGAAGAGAAATGAAGGCCAGAATCAAGCAAGAGGTAATGGATAGTCAAGTGGCTAGTTTTATGTAGCTGAGGCAAAGAAGCTGTTCATAAAAGGCATCCCCTGTCTAATTGTAACACTGACTACTTAAGAGGTAAAATAAACAGGAGGATAAGAGAGCAGAACTATAATACCAAATTTGAGAACTGGAGGAGATCAGATATCGCATCAACAAAAAGAAAAACAGACTACTCTGAGAATCATAGCCTTTGAAGTGTACACAGTGTCTTTGTATTGCATGACTCTTTGAGAAGCATTAGTTGAACTATGCTTCCTTTTTGCTCAGTATGAAAATAGCAAGGAAAAATAATGTATATTGATTATTTCTGTTCTGTTGGAACAGAAGCCCAGGACACAGATTAGGTTCTGCATTGCAGGCTAAAGCAGGTCCTAAATGCAGAACTGGGCAGGGAGGAAGAAGAGATTATCAAGCCCTTCTGAAACTGTACTCAGATACAGGTAAGCAGATAAAAATCTGGAACATCTCAAACCCTTCAGTGCTTTGGGAAATTAGAGCAGAGGACAAGCTATTCTTACACTTCTGTTTTCATCTTCTACAGTGGAAGCAAAAGACTGATTTGCTGGTGCTATACACACATATGCAGACAAATAATGATATTTGTCACCTCCCGCCCCAGAGGTACTTATGATTTCATGCATACTCCAGTTTAAAGGAAGTTCTTGTATACTCAGCTGGGGCCAACATGAACAGGCTTCCAGATTAGAATGAGCACAGCCTCAGCTAGAGGTGTCACTTTGAACACTGTGCACACCTCAGACCTGTGAGATTCCAGCTGCAGAGCAGGTTAAGTTAGCCTGTGTGATCTTCACATGGATGTCTGTGCATCTCACCTGTTCCATATTAGTGCAGACAACCTATTTTAGGCCTAATGCTCTGCAGGAACCCAGTTGTTGGCTTCATATTTAACAATTGAGAAAGAGATGAGAGGAAAGGCAGCGCGTCACAGCCGTGCACAGCAGCCTGGGCCAGTGCTTTACAGGAGCTTATGGAATCTACAAACTGGTTTATCACAAGTGCTAGAGAATGAGGTTTTGTACTTACCTGCAATTCTGTTAAGCATTTTCTGATCATCCTCCAACATTTTCACATATAGCACTTGGTTATTAAATTCTCCAATCCCATGGAATGTCAAATTAAGGTCTTTACCCTGCAAGATGTCTTCCACTTTAGTCTTGCTTTGCTTCAGTGCCAGAACAGCCCTTAAAAATAATCAATATATAAATGCTGAAAGTTATTAGGTTTTTTACATATGGAAATATTGTTTTATTTTTAATACCAGCCAATAGACCTGATTCTGACCACTCTGCAGTGCTATGCAAGGTATCACAGGCACGCTGTATTTCATTGCTAATTCTTTTGTAACAGTTAGAAGATATCAAATAAACTACATCTTTCACTTCAACTTAGCTTATGTATTTAGAAAAGCTGTGAATAAATGCTACTGAAGAGTCAAAAGGGATAAAACTGAACTTCCATTTGTGTCATGTAGTTTAAAATTTTATCGCTGTCATTTTCAACTGGTTGACTAATTTTATTCTTAAACTAAAACAAATTCATTATCCCACCTGAAGCTCAATTAGTATTTTTCTCCATTATATCCTCTTATTCCAGGTTAGGTAAAAATATCAAATTGATGGTTATGTTCTCAGCTCTGCATCCCATGTTAATAAAGTTTAGTTAAGCACCTTGCTGCACACAAAAATCTCAAAAAAGTGAATTATCCAAAAACATTAATACTTCAAATTAAAACATTTTTCTTAAAGACCCAGAAAAAGTATAACAATTAAATTTCTAAATGTAGACACCAATAATTCCAACAACTTAACACCTGCTGAAGTTTTACAAGTGCCCTTCTTCGCCCTGGTGTCTCAGGAAGGGGAATCCTGTCAGTCTTCAAACTGAGTTTGACTAGAAGCCTTCTACTAAGGCTTCATGCTTCTAACAAACTGCAGCATGACTAAGGACTGCAGGATACCATCCCATAGGTTTCTGGGCCTCCTGCAGCCACATTTCCTTTATCATTACACGTAAAACAAGTTTTGACTGCATTCATTCCACTCTATAAAAATATTGGGCCTGTGTAATCTAACAACAGAAACTAGGCAGTAAAACCCACATAGCACAAACTAAGGCCTTTTGTAAAGCCTCTTGAATGCATACAGAGGCCACTTCTGCCAACATTATGAACTGTCCTCACTACTACATTGGAGTTACTTCAGCTATAATAGCATGAGAACAGCTTCTTTCCAAGACTTATGGGGATTCAGCGATAAAGATACAGCAAGGACAGGACTGAAGTTGGAAAGAGTGAATTCTTTGCAGAGGATTTTTATTTTCCCACCTTAACAATCATGGCTAATCTAGCCCTTCATTTAAGTGCATAATGTCTAAGCAAAAATTAAATACTGCTAAGACCACTTCTCCCATCAAATGGTTTCTGTTGCAAGGGACCTTAAATATCATCTATATTCCAACCTTCCTGCCATAGGTAGGGACATCTTCCAGTAGACCAGGTTACTCAAAGCCCCATCCAGACTGCTTGAATATTCCAGGGATGGGCCATCCACAACCTCTCTCTGTTCAGGGCCTCACTGTAGTAAAGAATTTCTTATCAGTAGCTAATCTAAACCTGCCTTTTTCCAGCTTGAAGCCATTCACCCTTGTCCTATGTCAACGCAAAAAGTCCTGCTCCAGCTCCCGCCCTGAGATTTGAAGCTGCCTCCCTCCCACTGTGAGGGGCTGGGCCAGCTGTACCAACAGTGCTGCTAGTTTGAGGAGTGAGAACCAGTTAATCTCAAGGCAGTCTTTTATATGACAGCACAGAGCAGTAGCCACTGAACTACAGCCTCATTTAGAGGAGCTATGGAGGCAGATAAAAGACACAGGACGAAAAACATTTGGCAAGGCAGAACAGCTTTTCATTAGGTATGTCCATTATTTTTACATTACAGACACACATCCACTCTTAAGTTCATTAACACTACTTAGCTCCACTCGCCTCCCTAACCAATTGATTCCCATTTTGATTGCTGCTCTCAACTAGCTTCCTATCCTCTTGGACATCAGCCTGCCCAGTCAGCAGCACTGCCACAGGGTTTTATTACTAAATTACTGTACACTGTCTTCTGCATGTCTCCTTAGCCCATATAACACTCCTATTTTTTTTCCTTCAGACCCTAAAAGAAAGTGTCTGGAATGAAAAAATAAAGCAGGTTATTTTAAAATAAGGCACATACAAGCCTGTCATATGCATCTTAATCATGCTTAACTGGTGCTGCCTGTATGGGCAGAAGAGGTTTTTTCTAGTCTTACTGGGTTTTTTGACACCTTTCCAGCTAGGCATTCTGCTTTACACCCAAGCAGATCCTGTGTGACACTCATATGGTGTTGAGGCCTGTTTTTCATTCCCGTGCTGATATGTGCCAGGGCCCCTGGAGAAAGGGCTGTTCCCACCAGGTTCCCACCTCTACCACATGATGCCTTCCCAGGCACATGAGTGCCTTTCCTTTCTGCCTCCTTATGTCAGGGAGTTCCAGGTTTCCCAGTGTGGTACAGTAAGATAAGGCTTAGAGAAAAAAAACTGCAGCAGACTGGCATTTTCTGGACCTTTCTATCAATTCTAACCCTCCTGACCACAGGGTAGCTTTCCTTAGTCACCTATCAATAGCTCCATCTTAATTCACAGGGCCCCAGTGACAGCCCACAGCTTGAATTCAACAGGAGAGCAGCTTGGGAAGGAACTAGGCAGATTTTTTTTTTTTGTTGTTTTGTTCTTAATGCAACATATCTGAACAGCTAACATTTTCCAGCTGATAAAAGTATGGCTGATCTGAAAAGCTGTGGTTTCTCAAAAGACAGTAGCTCAGGGAAGCTTACATCTGTTGAGCTAATTTGTGGTAGTAACACAGTAAGAAAGCAATAATAGTTTTTACTGCCACACTGCTTTTTCTCTTCACCCCATGGCAGATAAGAAAACTTCAATCTCTGATGCATTGCAGCTAGCTTTTGTAAAGCTCTTTCCCCACAGGTACTGAAAGCAAGCCAGAAACTGATCAAAAAAAGTTTAAGAGGAATTGTGTGTAGGCTCTAATAAAACACAATGATTCACAATAGCAGCAGTAAGGCTACCACGTTTACAGAAAAACTAGCTGCTCTTGAATTTGGCAGGATTCTTACTTTTTCACTTCTTCTTCTGTTCCCAGGTGAGCTACTGTTATAGTAAGGTGCATAGTTTGAACAGGAAGAAGAGCTCTTGAGAGGTCAGGTTCTTTAGAGAATATGAGTTCTTGAACATCTTCAATTCTGTCCAAAATCTGCAGTGGAGTAAACAGGAGAAAGAAATAAATTTTCATTTTGAAATGCCTACACATTACTGGAAAAATTCAGAATGCCGAAGCTTTACACAACCAAAAATGCAACTCGGTGTTTAACCCAGGAACCCGCAAAGCCACCTTCCTCTCCTCCCCACCCCAGATTTATCATGTAGCAACTTTCAGTTTTACACTTGATTTTTCAGGAATTGATTTATCTGTTTTCCTTTTTTAAAGCCTACAGGCTAAATTCATAGCTCTCCTGTGAACCAGCAGCCCTAGATCTTAAAGTAGATGTGAATCTGACCCTAAGAATGCTAGATTAAAGCTCACAGCACTGTGTAAATATTAATGGGATCTTCATGCAGTTGTCAGTTGTTAATAGACTGTGGAAATTAAGTGGCATTTCCATAATTAATCTTATGCCATTTTCTGATTACAAGTTTGATCGCAGATTAAACTGATATCTCTTCCCAAAAGGAAAATGTAGCAGCAGACAAAGTAGATTGACTGGGTAAACATGCTGTTTTCTGAGCTAGTGTTTCTCAGAACTGTGTGGCCAGTTTCTCACTCTTGTGGATCTATCTGTGCCTTTACACAATTGACTCCAAAGATTTTTCTTTTTTCAATATGTGCTGTTAAGATTTATAAGCCAGTCATGGGAATAGGCAGGAGAGAGAAGAATTAATTCACACAGGTACTAAGTATCTGGTGGAATCCCAAGTTACAAAGAAATCATTTATAGATTTTCAGATTATTGCAGTGAGAAAACTCTGCCTTACATGCCTAGGTGCTCACACATGTTAGAGCTCCCCTTTATTCTTAGATAGATCGAAACAGCTGGGTCAATACGCTTTTGTTTTGCAGTCTTTCTCCATAAAGCCTAGCAGTCATTGTGCAGCCCAGTAAATAGTCCCACAACCTGCACATCAGAAGACATCAGCATAGCAAGTTCCCAATAAACATGAGGATAAAAGCCACACACAATTAAAATAACCATTTGAGGATACAAACTCCCTAAATTCACCAACCCTTACGGTACATTTGTCACTGTGAAAAACACATCACTGACTCTACATTAGGTTAATTCCTACTACAACTGAAGAACAATTTATTGCAGCCTGCTATTTACAACATATGATGAGATTGTGAAGACACTGAGCAGGAATCAAGCCATCAAGCTGCCTGACCACACAAACTACAACCTTTGCTTCCACAGACTAGTCTAAGTATTAACAGTAATTCTACAAAAGAGCCTCCTGTTGTTTTCCCTTACCCAATCTTTCCAAGAATATCCTTCAAATAAGAAAGAAGATCCTTTTGCATTTCAGTTTGAGGCTTAGACATCTGGGAAGCTGAGTTTGAGTGAAATTCTCTCACGTAGTTATTCAACTATTACAGAGCAATGTTAATGTCTTTTCTTACCTTCACATATGATTCTTCACAACTTCCTGCTCCTACTCCCATGGGAACCATCTACCCTAGCTCTACACCTTTTTTTGGGTGCATCAGTCTTCAGCACTTTTCGATAAATGCTGTGTAATTGATGGGATAGCTGGGGGGTTTTGGGAAATGAGGAGCATGAAGGAGGCACTTAAAATGGAGTACTGAAAGCTTGAGACCATAACATTCTTAGATTCAATCGGTGTCCACCCTCCCGGAGCCCTGCTTAGACACAAAGAAAAAAGGGCTGTGCACCCACCAGGACTGGAACAGGACTTTTCCTTTGTCCTTTTGAAAGGGAGAAAAATGTTGACAGCCCTAGGCTCTGCCACCTGGAGAGCTGTCTTAAATAACTAAGGCAAAACAATTATTCCCAAAACACTAACAGCATCTTTAAAACCCTACTGTAATAGGCAAGGTCTATAGAGCAGCAGACAACCAAATTGTATGATCAGTGAGGTCAGAAACCTCTGCTTTAGAGGTAAAAGCATCTAAAATTGCTGAAACACTGTTATATGTGCATGCACATATGTGTATATACACACATATTTGGCCAGCAGGTCGAGGGAGGTGATTCCACCCCTCCACTCCATTTGCTGAGACCCCACCTGCAGCACTGCATCGAGCTCTGGGGACCCTAGAATAGGAAGGCATGGACTTGTTGGGATAAGTCCAGAGGAGACACACCAAGATTACCAGAGGGTTGGAGCACCTCTCCTGTGAGGAAAGGCTGAGACAATTCTGTTTGTTCAGCCTGGAAAAGAAAGGGCTTCACAGTAACCTAATTGTTGCCTTTCAGGAGTTAAAGTGAGACAAGAACATGGATAAGGACTTCTTACAAGAGCATGGAGTGACAGGAAAAGAAAAAGTAAATTCAAACTAGAAGAGAATAGGTTTAGATGAGATATTAGGAAACAATTATTGATTGTGAGGGTGGTAAGGTACTGGAACAGGTTGCCCAGAGGTTGTGGATGCCCCATTCCTGGAAGTATTCACAGCCAGGTTGAATGGAGCTCTGAATAACTTGGTCTGGCGAAAGGTGTCTTTGCCTATGGCAGGAGGGTTGAAACTAGATGACCTTTAAGATCCCTTCCAACTCAAACCATTCTATGATTTCTTTACTCACTCTCTTTACATACATATGCCAGCCTTACAGTACTGCACTCTTCAGTGTTTCTTTCAAGGCCTCACACAGGACAGTCTCAGGTCACTGACACCCTTAAGAGAAACACAAACTAGGAATATCTTGGGCAGAGCATCCAGCCAGGGATACCAGAGCTGCCAGATTACCAGACCTGGTGTGAAGAACAGAATCCCAGTAAGAGCAGAATTGAGAGAGAAAAGGAAAAAGAGGTGAAAGACATTCTTTGGGCTGCACAAGATGTGGTCCCAAGCCATATATTAAGACACTCAAATCTCATTAAAATAGCAGAATAAGTTAAGCATTCATGACCCTTCAAGCTGTTCCATGATCTCATTCCTCAGATGGCAGGAAACTTTCCAGTTTCTAGCTTAGATTTATTCTTTGCCCACTTCATACCCATTTGTTCATCTGCCAACATTGTCTTCAGCTTACACAGTTATTTTCCCTTCCTGGCATTTATCTTCCTGATGTGCTCTGCACTTTTGTTCACCTCTCAAAAGCCAGTCACATGTAGGAATCACAAAAGTTATATGAGGCCATCCTCCAGATAACCCTCAAAGATCATTCTCTGCCCAAGACAAAGCCAGAGCAAATAATTGCCTACCAAGAGGAAGGCACCTTTGACATCTCCCTCTAACACACGCAGAAGTGTTTTTATACTTAATTTAGGTAAAAACAAAACCTCAGAAGCCTGCCAAAGCAAGATACTGTACTGCAACTGCTTGTCACACTGGAGGAAAAAAATAAGGAAAAATTCTGTACAACAGGTACATCATTCTTACTTCAATATTGCCTTTCAGCAGCATAAATAGTCATGCCAGATACTGCATGAAAGCTTAAGCTAGGGAAAAAATGGAATCAAGTTATATATTGCAACAAACAATATCTATTTGGTCCATTGGAAAATACACCATAAACTACTAGTAGAAGCTGATAGTAGAATGTTGTATTTTCACTCTGTTCATACAGGTTAATATTCAGATTTTGTCTTTTACATTTTTAATAAGAAAAGATATCAAGCTACATATATATAATAAAAATATTAATAGTTAACAGAATTTATATATTGTTTCTCCATTCTTGCCATGATAGCTGGACACAGTAGTTTCTGATTCAAATTAAGATTTTCCCCTGCCTGTCTCTGTCAGGTGGAAGGGTCTGCTCATTGTCTTGGCATTTCAAGGCTTTTCTTTCTCTTCATAACATATTTGAGTGCACAGTCATCTGCTGCCCCTACATAAAGGTCATGGGGCATGTCCCACCTCACAATGCTGGAACAGAATCCCATCCAAGCTCCCTTGGGATAACAGCAGATACCAAGACAAAGTGAGAACTCTGTCTGCGTTTGCTTAACTTGAGCAGCTGCAGAAAAAAACATTGCCATCGGCAGGTAACAGTTGTCTGTGAAAGGCTAAAGGTTAAAAAAAATCTATCCATAAAGGCACTGCAGTGCTGCTATGGAAATGAGACATTCCATAGTCTTCTTTCAGAAAGCTTTCAATGAGCTTCAAAATTCATAGCAGCAGAATGGGAATAAGTAGTTCAAGGTGAGCCATTATCTTCCCACTTTCTTTACAAGTACAGAGCAGAAATTATGTAAAACTCATTTGAAATAATAAGTAAATAAAGCGTGAAATCTGTCTCTCCGGCTATTGTATAATTTTTGGAATTTCCTTCCATGGATCATAAGACAGGGCCTGTAGCAGCCAAGCCCTGCAAGAATGTATGACATATTTCAGAAGCAGCATTTACTGTGGTAACTGGAACACTTCAGGTCCCCCACAAAGCCTCTAGAAGAGAATATGTCTATTTGTATTTCCACTGTTTGCTGCACTTTGGTTTAACATTATAGAGGTGAAATGATCTGTTGCTTTTTCCAATACTGCTTAAACATGGGAGTCACAGAATACAGCACATCTTGAAGTATGAGCATAGAGACTGCACACATAGATTCTTGAAATTAACCATCTATCTAGGATCTCAGGGCAAGTCTATTGGATAAAAGATGGAGAAGAAAAAACAGATAAATTCTCTATAATCTTCTGCAGAAGAGAAGGAAATTCTCATTCTCCATTGTGAACTTCAGTGGAAAAGGAGATGAACAAACAAATCAATACCCTTGCACTAAATACAGCCCTACAGAAATGTAGGATGGGACAACACAAGATGATGAAAGCCAGTTTTTTTATTTGAAAAAAGATTACAGAATAGAAAATACTAGTGGTGAGAGACACCACCTCAGACCCTATAGGAAGGGCAGTGGCAATCGTGGAAGTGATTTTTTTTTTTCCTAGTAGTAGCTGAAACATGGATGTGTGTAAACACACATCTATCTACAAAAATAAAGCATAGCACCTAAGGGTTGCTGTGAGGAAGTTAACTCCATCCCAGACCCAACAAACTACTTGGGGTAAGCATGCAGAATTTGATCACTCTTGGCTGGTTAACAACCCTTGCAATCAAGGCAGGAAATTAAGCCTAAGTTAAAAGTTAAGTTTTTTAATAAAACACCTACTTCAAAGTACCTGATCATCTGTTATTGGAATAGCAACAAAATAATTTGGAGACTCTCTTCGATGTTTCTTAGACAGTTCTTGTCCTAGGTCTTCCTTCTGGTCTTCTACAATCCCCCTGGGCCCTTCTTGGATATTACCTTGCTCCTGTCTTATCTCTCTACTTCTTTGGTCTTCCTTTTGCAGAGGCAGGTCTGCTTTTAGCTGTTCCTGCTCTTGTCTCTGGTCCTGCAGCTGTTCCTCTGTCACCATCCCATTCAGCTCTGCTTTGTCTCCAGCCTGCATGTCATGCAGCTCCACCACTTCTGCTCTTTCCTCTTGGCTCTGGTCCTGCTGGGCTTTTTCCACTTCTCCTCCTTGATCCTGTTTTTGGCTCAGAACCCCCTGTGGCACCAGCTCCACCACAGCAAGCTCTCTCTCACTTTCAGATCTTGTCATCTGATTTTTTGGGGGTGTCCACTGTCCTCCATTATCTAACACTCCCTCACCTTGGTTCTGGAGGCAGGTTATCTCTCCTGGGTCGCAGCCCAGCCGCAGCTGCACAGTGACCTTGATGCCAGCAGTGCCTTGTCCCCACTCCTGGGGCTCTAGTTGTACAGTTACTTGTGGGAGAGATGGCCCTGGGCCCTGCTGCTGTAACTGCACCTGCACAGTCACTGACGGGGCTTCCCATCTGGGGCTTGGCCTCTGAGGCTGCACCTGCACTGTCACCTCTGGGGAGTCCCACCACTGGCTCGTGTTCTGGGGCTGTACCTTGACAGTCACTTTTGGAAACTCCCACCCTGACTCTGTTGGTTGTGGTCCCATGTTTGGGGCCATGTCTCCTTGCACTGGCTGCCTCTGTGGGTGCACATGGATGTCATTCCCTCCCTGCGGCTCTTGAGCAGAGGGCAGTAGCTGTGCTGCTGAGGGATGGTCTCCTTGCTCCAACTGTACTGGTGAGCAGATTTGCTGAGTTCCTTCTGGGCTTTCATCCACCTGAACGTGTTCCTGGACCACCTCTTGAGGCTGAGCTCCCTCTGGACTTCCATCTACCTGAACCACCTCTTGGTGCCAACTCCTGCACAGCTCCCGTTTTATCACCTTCATCCTATAACACCAAAGCTTTCTTCTTCTAGGCTGGGGGTTCTCCAAGGTCGTCCTCCTCTTTCTTTGGGGCTTGAAGTACTTTTCTAAAGGAACTGGGGGAAAAGAAAAGAAAAAAGCCTAACAGTTACTTCCAAAAAAGTATTTCTTGCAATAGTTCAGTCTGGGTTCAGTTCTGCAATTGGACTAACTATGGGGGAGCTTCAACCCAGTCAAACAGCCCACTCTAAAAACCTCTGGAGAGCCTGACTGAAGATTGAACTACTGCTTCTAGTCACTATACTGTGGTCTTGACTTCTGCTCTTGCCTTGATTAGGTCTCCCATGCTTTAAAGCACAAGTACACCATTTCACAGCATGCAGCACCACAGAGACAGAGGCCTTATCAAAGGACTGCAGGTGTGCTGCCTAGAGGTGGTTACTCACAGAGATTAAGAATAGTCTGAGCCAGACTCAGAAGCTGAATATCTACAGAAACAAGATTGCCCGTGAAGCTCTGGTCTCCTGCTACTGCAGCATGTTACCATCTAATCAGACCTGCACACACGACTTTTTTCTTTTCTGTGTATACATCACAGCTTTTTCTTCAGCAAACTGCTGCCACGTCCTCATTTGTCTTAATGTCTCCCATTCACCCTGTCTCATTCCCTTTTCCTCTTCTGTGAAGTTGCAGAGGGAGATGCTTTTCCCACCCATACTGTTTAGATACAAGTAGTGAAGGCGCTGAAAGAGCAAAAGGATTTTTTTCCTCCTCAATTCAGAGGTTAATTCCACAGAAGCCCAAAAAACCAAGAATATTTCTTAATTAGTCAATGCAGCTCAATTGCACTCAACAGAAACAGCACTTTTTAAAGACAATGTCTAAGCAAATAAATTCTACTGACCAAACAGGATTCATCTGTATGAGAAAAATATTTCACACACCAGGTTATGACTGGCCTTGACTAAGCCCTTCCAAGTCATGGCAACACTGAGGGTTTTTTCCCCCTGAAGCTATAAAAGGTAGGCAGATATTTTTTATAAATCTGCTCTCCAAGACAACGAAAATGTTCAAATTTTGCAGGAAAACTAGATCCCTTCCCACCCCCACAAAACCCACAACCATGAAAAAAGTCAAAACTAAATAGAAAAAGTGTAAAAAAATTGACACACAACCTACATGTTTTAATATTGGGCAATCCAAGAGAGAGGTAGTACAGTTATCTCCTTATTAAAAAAAAAAAAAANTATTATATGTTCTTTCCAGAATTCAGATGTTGGCACTTTATTCCATAGAATGGACTAGTTTTTAAAAGGATATTTGAATGCTTGCATATATTTCACATGTAATTTCACTCAGAGAGCTACATTACTTATATTCTATTATGCTTTAATAATTTTGTTGACTGTATGTCAAATCTAAAGACTTAAAGAAACTACTAAAGATTTTCAAAATGTAAGAGACCAAGTGCTTATGGAAGTAGACCAATCTTATCTGTCTGGAGGCAAAGTACTGTGGTCATAAACTAGCTATAAAATCAGCTATTACCCATGATATTTGGGCCTGGACTCCAAAAGAAGATTTTTTCTTCTGGAAGAGTGTTTAATCATGGATATGAAGAATCCCTGATCAGCTCAATGATCCTTAATAAAGACACAATCTAACATAGCACTTCATCCTGAAACAGCACAAAATTTACTTTCAAACATCTCACTGACATCAGCTTTGACAAAAACAAGCTCTGCCCTTGTTTTCATGTCTTCAATGTCCGAGGGAGGAAACTAGAAGAAAAGAACAATATTGAAGCCCCCCAGAGAACCCCTCTCAACCATGTAAGTGCTGTAAAGCACTAGTTCATTTTTTAAGTACTTGTAATGGCACAGCAGCTCCTGAGACACCATTACACTCCTCTGCCTTCCTCACAATCAAGGTACTTGAGAAAGCAAGCCTTTTTTTCTCTTTCAGAAGTCATCATGTAAATTAAGTCTCAAACCAGTGCAAGCCTTGGTAAGTACCTGTAACAAGAGTTCAGTCAGCTTCAGAGAGTGCAGCATCTAAATTCTCTGTAAACAAGTAGTTAGATGCATGTAGGTGAGTCAGAAAGTTTAGTGCACCTACAATGACAGGATTCGTGCCACTGAAACATCATAAACCCCACTGAAATCTTTGTTTTACTAGCAGTGTGCAGCTGAGGCATAACAGAAGTTCTAAAAAAAACCACCCCCTCTTGCACTCAGCCTAAACTGCTCTGTGAAAAATCACTAAAACAGGTAACAACATGTAACAAGCTGCCCTGGTGGTGGACATTTGTTGTTGGCTTGGTTAGGCTTCCTCCCCTTAAGTAACATGCAAAACCATACTGTCTCTCTTGCATTTGTGCCTGCACAGTAACCTTCAGTAGGGGTTTCACAGACTGTCATCAACCTAGCAAAGACAATGCAACAGCTCAGGTTGAATATAGAAGAATCACATAGAAAGAAGCCTCAGTGTCCTTTACAAGATAATGGAATACTATTATGGTTTTCCATACATAGCATCAGGATAGCCTCATCAATATTGCACAGTTCTGTCCCTACATTATAATTTTGCTCTTAAGCCTGTATTGCTTCATATGTGCACATCCCCCACAAAACTTTCATTAGATAATCCCACCAAGCTAAAAAGAGCGAGAGATGCAACTGTTACCCAGCCATCCCTACACTACTGCAAGTCCTTACAGACATTGTGTGGCTGTCAGCAAGTTGAGAATTAAGGGCTCAAGTTGTTTATGCCTTGACTTAGTACAACCTAAACTCATCAGAGGCTAATGAAGTGGCAGCACCTTGGTCCTTCAAACACTTCGACATCTGTGTAAAATAAAAGTTGCTGGAGATCCTGAGTGGTGGAAGCATCCCAGAGAGCCCCAGGCTTTCCCCAAGTCCTCCTTCTGACTGTTATTCTGAGCCCTGCCAAACCATTTAGGCCAGGTGACAACACCAAATACTTTTCCACCCACAGCAAGGTCCGGTGCAAGCTGGGCAGCCAAGAACTGAAGACTGCAATCTATACAAATAGAAAAGGTTCCTGCCCCTGTAGCGCAGAAATATGCCCTTAGGACGTCCTGAAAAAGGCAGGAAGACCACCCACCTGCATCCAAAACATTTAAACCATGAAGAAAGCTCTTTCTGCAAATAAATAGTTTGTTCCATTTTCAGCCTTTTGACAGACAGAGCTCATGCAGACCCTTGTATCCTGGCCAGCAGCCCTGAAACAACAAACACACAAGCTCCAAAGGCAAGCTTCCCCCACCCTCAGTCCCATGCCAAAGGCTGGGGACAGATAGTACCTGTGCCTAACCCTTGATCAAAAGGGTCCAGGACTATCCAGAATGAAAGCTGACCTGTCCCATGAAGATGCAAGCAGCATTTGCCCAAAGACATGTCTTTGCTGCTTCAGACCTCAGCCTGATAGTTCCCACCCCCTCAGTCTCAGAAGAATCAAATGCCCAATGTGCATGACAATAGAAAATTAAACTCTGCTGCTCTAAATTTTAATTGTAGTGCAAAGCAATTCCCCTCTGCCCAGCTGACTGCATTGCCAGTATTAAGAGCCCATACCCCAGAGACACTCTGGAAGCCAGGCAATATTCACTTCTACCCGGAAATAGATTTTGTGCTCCATAGAAGTGCTGGAAAACTGCTGACTGGCTAACGCTGCCTCGGTGTCTCTGAAGGATGATGTTGAAGTTTGCTTACAGCCACTCTGATGCATGCAAAACAACCTCACTGCACAGAAAATAAGCCATGAGAACAGCTTTTCACAGTTCTGCTTCATCAGAGAGGTCAGAAACTCCTCAGCTGTGACAGTGGCATGCAAGTTTGCTGGCACTGGTCTGGGAAGCCCAAAAAAGTCTGTTTATAGACATTCCTTTCTGCAAAAGTCTCTCCCTTGTTACTCAGTTGCAGGAGAGCAGGATGCAGATGCAGTTCAGTAGCTGAGGGGCAGACTTGAATCTCAGGTCCTGAGGGAATGTTTAAAATGCTGGAGATGAAGGGAAGATTTACCAGGTGCTGGTCAAGCATAGATACACACCTACTATAATAATTCACTTCTTGTGTTTGCACAAGACCCGAATGGCTTCCTGGGCTTTCAGTCTTCCGTTCCTCTTCCTGATAAAGCTAACAATTTACTGAAGTAATCTGATGTACATGAAGCAAAAGGCATTTGAAGCAAACAACCTTTCCTGCAGCACCCAGGTCTTTTTCTCTAAGCAATACTGCCCTCTGGCAAGCCATACCTGAAACATCCACCTCATCCTGCCATGCCAGAAGGCTGTAATTATACAAGTTACTTTCCTCAGTCTTACAGTATAGTTGTATTGTGACCAGGCCTTGTTTCTCCCTCTCCCATCCCCCCCAAAATAATTGCATGCTTTGCAGACTGGACATCTCAAATACCTGTTTTTCCTGCTTTTCAGCATTCAGCTGTCACAATGTTAGAGGAGAAGAGGAAGAAACAAGTCAAGGAACCTGCCACAAATACTCTTAGAAACAACATTTCTATATGACTTTTGCTATATGACTTAAAGGATTCTATATGAATCCTTTAAGTCATCACAGTATGCCACAATCTCTGTTCATTTTATTCCCTAGCAATCAAAACAAAATTAAATTAGATTAAGAGAAAGCGCATAGAAATTATTGGGCCCAAGTTTCTCCCTCTTACCCATTTATTGCACCTTTGTAAGTTGAAATTTTGTTGCAGTTGATGAGAAATGGTAACAAGAAGAGAGGAAACAAGTTTAAGTACAATTAGAGACCACCTGTAAAATATGGTTTCAGCTAGAGAACTGTTTTACTGAAATGTATTTGGCCCTGTCTCATCATACCTTTTGCTAGAGGTTTAATACAAGGCTAGGAGGTAGGGTGAAGGTGGGAGGAAACACAGAGCCACAGTTAATTACCTATAATAGCAAATGAGTGGCAAAAACCATCAGTGTTCCATGGTCTGTACCTACATGTTTCTTCAGTTTAGACCCAAACCCTTTAGACTGAAGTAAATCCTTCAGTTGCCTTACTTGTGTGTAACACTGAACTGTTAATCAAGAGGCACAGAAGTTCCAGAATTTCTTGACATATTCATTTATTAGCTTCATTTTCCCAGTATAAAAACGATAAAATCAGGCAACTCACACCTCTCAAAACTGATACCATATTTGGTGATGTCTATTTTTCTCTGATTAGTCACCAAAGTAACCAATGAGCATTCCAAAAGCAGTATTCCAAGCTGCTATTTAGCAGTAGGCCACTAATTCCTTACCAAGGCTAAATGTAAAGGGTTTGTTCATCTACAGAGAGGAAGCCAACAAAAACAGGAGAAATGGGAGCTCTGAAATGAGCAATATTTACGTTTGGTGGAAAGACATTAGGGGCAGAAACAGCACCCTTCATAGGAGCAACACGTACTTTACAAAGCTGCTTTTTCCTTAGTGGCTCATCAGGATTCCACATTTTGTCAGACCACACTGAATGAATTGTTCCCAGAGTACAAATGAAAGATAAGAAAGGCTTGACTTATATTTAACGATCCATCATTACCCTATCTGTATGTGGATGGAGTTTCAGCATTTAGCGTGCAGTATGCATATAATAGTGACTACAGTGTCCCAGAGACCACCACTGCCTGGTGGAGAAGGAAAGCTGACACCACCATTCCTCTGAAGAGGAATGAAGTTATTAGTTTTCCAATGAAAGTGTGTAGCTTGCTTTATTAGCCATTGTTTAAAGCACTATAATTAGAAAAAGCGTTAGATATGCAAGATAAACCATCCTCCCTCAAATACTACATGCTCCCCTGTGAGTTATAATCATTATACATTGTGTTAAAGAGGTTTTGTAGAAGTTTCTTTACAGTGACTAGCACCATACAGTCATTGTGCCACTTTCACATTGCAGCAAAAAAACCAATACACCCATAAAATGTGTCCCAGTCATTGCTTTTCTTTATGAGGATCTCTGAGCAGCTATTAAACAGTAATTATCTTGGATGCTGTACTAATCTTTTAGGTGTAACAGAGGCAGATATTCTGTACATTGTCAGCTGGTTCAATTATAATCCCTGCTGCCCCTCTTCCCCTTAGCCTCAAGTGAAGCAGAACTCAGTTAAGGTATAATTCATCTGGCCAAGTTAGTCTGCATTTCAAAGTGTATCTTCGTACTCCCTAAAATGAAACAAGTGAGCTACCCAAGATAAACTTAAAATTATTTGCATAAGATAATCAGCACACACTTGAGATTACTTTGATTTTTGGTAGGCATATAATTTATGCAAGCAAACATTCTTTAAAAAGGTAAGATTCATCACTTCTGATACATGAGGAACTAAAATACTGAGACTGAAGTTATAATTAAAAAGGATGATGTTACAAACAATTAGCTGCTCTCCAGCATACATGGCAGGGGTGTCCTGACTTCATTACTCCTTCACAAAGGCAGCACCAGATACCCCATTAAACTGACAGGTGGGAGGGCTAAACTCAAGACTGGTTTGAAAAAAACCTGTTCTGGTAACCTCTCAGGAAGAATCTTCAGGTCATTTCCTCCACACCTGGACACCCTGAGCTGCCACCACTTCAGCCAAACCTGGCACTCCCATCACCCTTTGGCACCAGCACTTCTGAGGCACCCATGGACCATGGACCTCCCACCACACAGGAGGGACATCTCTTGCATGAGTGCTTCTGTCTTTATTGGAAAGCACTTTTTGTGTGCAGAGGTGGGGTTTAACACTACCAGATTTACAAAGCCTACAGCTGTGGCTTTGTGACACCATAGTCCAGGTATTGCCCCCTTACTCTATAACAATTTTTCATTGCACTTACACAGATTCCATTATCCCAGCTATATTTCACAAGTCAGAATAGTTTAAGTGTCTACTTTCCAGCTATCAATTCAGGAGATAATCTTTAATCTGAAATACAATGCATTACATCACCTCAGCTTCTGCTTATGATGGTCTCCTGCAGTATCCAGCTGGAGTGACTGTCTGCAGTCTAAAGGATTTACTCAGTAAATTAATGGCTCTTCTTAAGTATCTCATATCCACTTAGAAAAGCAAATATGGATTATTTGTTCATTTAAAAAATTTATTCTACAAGCACACAAGAAGTCTCCATCTTAAGTGACTGAGTATCCAACCTTGGAGAGAGAGAATGCTGTATCTGAACAGCTAAGCCCTCACAAGTTTTAATTTATAGACATATTTCCAAACCCTGCCTGAGCATCCAAGCCACCCACTGTCAGATCCTTAGTTCACATCTGCCTGAAGTCTTGCTAATCAGACAATTACACAAACACTGCTCAGACAAAAAGAGTGAAAGTGCTCAAAGACAGACATTCTTTAGGATCAAAGGATACAGGCAGAAAACAGTGCAGCCTGGGTACCTGTCAGCAGTGCAGAAAGTGCTGCAAGACAATACCTGACCACTACAGAGCATCCAGTCCTCCTTCACCCACAGCAGCCTGGGCTGCAAGCAGGACTAGAGGCAGGCACAGAGCTGCTAAAGGTCAGCATGTTCCTCTCCAGAGGAGCATACCTGAAGGACCAGAGAAAGTATCTCTCAAAGTATCATTAAAAAACAAAACAAAACACCTCAACTTTTTTCTTTTTACTTGCTTGGAGACTGGAGGTCATTTTAGGGAAACAAAACTGCAAATATCCTTTAAAAAAACATCTGCCTTTTAAATAAAGAATAAGGAATTATTTTAATCTTGAATTCAGTTACTAGACCTAAAATTGCCCAAAGAAACTAGTAAGTCACTGGTTTTGACACAATACATAATGTATATATTATACTATAAATAGGTTTGTACCTATTGTATAAACAGAAACATACCAGCTGGAAATTGATTTATTTAAGTTATGCAGAATTCACATTATTGTGAAAATTACCTTTTTGGTATTTAGACAAGAGTTTTAAGTTGGTAGCTTATATAGTTAATTTGCAAAGAAATATCTTTCACTTCTTTATTGAAGCATTTCAAACTGTGCTTTCCACTTTTCTCTTCAAGAAACATAATATGTACCTAACTGCAAACCTGAATTTTTTTTTATAAGAACCTGTATTACACACACACCTCCTTAGGAAATTTTTAAGCATGCTAAATAAAAATGATCTTGTTTATTGGTGTATGTAAAAAGAATGAACCATTGAGTCACAACTGGGATGATTTTTTCTGCCATGTAAACGCACTTCTGCAGAGTCACGCTCCTCTTGCAGTTCACCCTGCACTGAGGGACTGCAGATCTAGTCAGACATGAAAAGGTAATGTGTTTTGGGTTTTTCTTTTCATAGCCTTCCTACCTGAACCCTCAAAGGAGAACTCAGGAAAATCAGTATATATGCACTGTTCAAGAAACTGCTTCTATTTCAATAAGTAGCTCACATTATGCATGCCTTCTGTCAGATGAACACAGATCCGTCTTCCAAAAATGATATAAAAGCATCTGAACAGGGGGATGGAAACTGTGACGTAAGAGGCAGCCAGTGGAAAGACATATGGAGGCAGAGAAATCAGAAAGATATCAGCAGTTGGCAAATCTCCTCTTACATTTCACATTCATATGCTCACCACATTTAGACACAAAGACAGTATCTAATACTCCAGAACCAGCAGAGAGGCTGTTTCCAGCATTCTCCAAAGAAGCACATTCTACTACAGACATAGCCCTGTGCAGCACAATAATCCTACATTGCTCATCTGAATTTTGTATTTAAGCCAGACAGTGACAACACATTGGACCGTAGTGAAATCACACATTACTATTACATCATCATGCAAGTATGAATTGTCAACTTATGTTCATACATAGCCTTTGTGTCCTGGGAAATAAGCAGAGCAGAAAGTTTTAGTGATACTTGACTGTCATCAAGAAATTTTCTTCTCAAATTGAAAAATAATTGTTGGGTACAAAGAAAACTTACCTCAAGCATCTTGCTGTATTCACTCTAGTCAGGTTATACTAATGAAGTTCTCAAAGTTCCTCCTGTTTTTTAGTCTCTCTTCGTTTAGGGTTTGTTATAGGGGTTTTGGGGGGTGTTTTTGGTTGTTTGGGGGTTTGTTTCATTGTTTTTGTGTTTGTTTTTTTTTTTTTCTTTGAAAGTGATTGAGGATTTTCACTTTTTTGTTTGTTTAGGTTTTTTTTGGTGGGGTGGGAAAGGTGTGTGCAGGGTAGTGTAACAGGACATTTTCACCTGCAATACTGCAATATGTCCAATGAAGAGAGTCAAGAACTACTACTTCTATGCCACAAAACACATACTGTAACATGCTTCTTCCAAACCCTCCTTGTGATGCTTATGCCCTTTTGCCCAGAGGACAAATAAAAGTCATTTCCTTCAATGGCAACAAAAGAGCTGAGAACACCATACTCCCAGTTACTGTACCAGCTGTACATAGGCTGGTAATCTTTAAAAAAAAAAAAAAA
>VXBC01010655.1:261418-305867 GCA_013399945.1 Ploceus nigricollis
AGACAAAGCTATTTTGTCCTGGTTTCTCTTTTAGCAGGATGTATTGGGCTGGAATGATCCCTCCTTGTATACCAAGAGGTGACTACCCATAGCAATTGCACTGGTAGTCTTGGGAAGGGTTAGAGAGCTTGCAGCAGGACAGGGCAGCCTCTGACTGCCCCCCAGCAAGCTGCCATATGAAAAGTTTGCTGCCCAAGTTTAATCTGGTACTGTACAAAGTTTGATTAAACTACACAATCTGCCCAGACTTACAAGTTATAGGATCAAATATTAGTTTGGACAGAGCTATACTGTCTGTACTTAATTATCCAACTTAATGTGATCCGCTGCTGAAGGTCAGTAAATGCAGAGCTTTTCTCCTTTCCATCCCTCAAGATTTTTCTTTTTGAAGCAACACATTGGGACATCCCAGGTAAGGAGCGTTTGACAATGAGTTCCCAAATGTGACACCAAAAAGCCAAACTCTCACTGCAGTCCAGTAACCCTATTAAGTAAACTCATGGGTAATTATCAGCCACGAAGTGTTGAGCTCTGTTTGTTGAATACAGACAGAATTTCTTAAGCATCCATTAAGAAGCTATTAAGACACATGCAGGCACTTGAGTACAGCAGGAACAAATTAACTGCTTTGATATATTTTGTGATTGTTGTTGAGTCTTCAAAGCAATGGCAGTCCTGAAAGATAACTTTTCCATCTTAATTTGTTAGGATCCTCTTGGGGAGGAACAACAGCTCTAGGTATGTATTATGCAAATATTACTTACATGCTGTGGCTTGTGCAGCATGTCAGAATTATTGTAAGCAATTGCTACCCTCATATTCAAACAAAATTAACATGGCACAAACATCTTACAGGTATGGCTGAAGTGCTCTTGTGCCATTTCAGGCAGGTCAGAGATGCTCAAAGAGGCAGCTTTTTTGCAGGTCACTTATCTGCACTTCAAATGTGATGCCAACACAAGAGACTAGCAGGAGCAGAAAAGGAAATGCAGAGCATTTGCTAGATGAGATACTCCAGGGAACAAATAAATGGGGATTTTTGAAATTTCAAGCTTGTTTCTGTAGAAGTTCTAACAAGGCTATAACTCAGAAGCATTCACAGGAAAAGAAAATATTACCTATGCTAAAAAATAAGTAATTGTAATATATTTATGGAATACACCTTCAGCATATATATAGGCTCACACCTTCTTTAGAAACTGCTTTGAGTTTTGTTCAGTCACTGAAAAGAGAAACCATGCTTTACTTAATTAACTGCTCAAACGATCTATAAAGAAGGTATTTGCAGGAGTTATTTTGTCTTTATTATGGATTTTTAGGAAGCAGTAATTCACTTTTCTATATCAAGAAGGAGGCAGAAGAGAGAGTACATAAAGCTATAAATACTATTAATTGCAGAGTAAGGCACAATATCATTAAGAGTTATGGAAACTGTCCCATCTCCTTTATTCCTTTTGCATCTGACTACCAAGTTTAAGAGAAAGAGTAATTGAACCATTCCATCAAAACCCTGGTGTGGATTAAACCCTTGCCAAGAATGAGCTAGCATTGATTACTTATAAGAGCTAGCAGTTTTAGAGCTGGTTTAGAGGCATAGAATATATGTAGAACCTCAGAAGTTGGGCCTTGAATGAGCAGACAGCTGTGCCACCAGCATGAAGGAGACAAAAGCATATGATCAGTAGCTTCAGAAGCAATTCAAATAGATCAAGAAGAGACATCAACTGTAGTTGATCTATTTAAATTCATGAGCTCATATTTGGAAACATGGAAGAGAGCTGCAGGAATAATACATCTCTTTGAATTAAGTCTTGCAGAAAATTTATCTTTTGATAGTCTGTCTTAACATCTCAAGGCAGACTGACACCATTAGATGCGACATCAATAAAAGGAATAAAGAACACAAAAACTAATGATTAATAAAAGAGCTCTGAAAAAAACGCTCTGGGTTGGAAGAGGGCTGTTTTTTTAGAATTAAACACTATGGCAACAAGAATCTTTAGTTACAGCTTGTATACATATATATACACACACTGTACGTGTGTATATATACATACATTTTTGTAACCTAAACATGCATCTTACTTGTACAGGCTGCTGATATGTGTCATCATAAGAGTATAAATCAGATCACTCTCTCCTTAACTGTGACTACCCTTTACATTGCACATCCATAAGTTCCTTTCAGCACTAAAAGGATCCCAAAAGCAAGGACAGATTATCTAACAGAGAACTGCAATGGTTTATCCCTGTTAGCAGTCTGCAGAGGGCCCACAAATCCACTCTGCAGATCAGAGTAAGCAACTTAAGGAAGTAATTTTCCCCTCACAATATCGCCCCTTTGGCTTCCCAGATTAAGATATCTCCCAAGGCCATGCTCTTATTAAAGCAGTTAGAAAGCCTAAACAAAGTCACAGCAGACTTGCTGCATAGCTAAGTGGAAGAGAGACAAATGGGATTTAAGATAGTTATTCCATAGGTGAAAAGGAACACCAGCCACAGACAGGTGCTGGGGCAGCAAGACAGAACAGGCATCCAGTGGTCAGCAGGGGACAAGGGCAAAGTGATCACCCCTTTTCCTTGCCTTTTACCCAAGCAGAGCTCCCCAGCCCCTCAGCAATGTTGTGTAGAGCCAGGAGACATCCCTCCAGAGGTGATGGAATGCTCTCAGCTCAGGCTATCATCCCTCAGGCACACTACTAAGTACTCCCAGGGCAAGGTAGACCTGCATTACCAGGGCTCAGCTGCACTTCTTGGGCAAACAAAACAGAAGATTTACACTTCAAAGCTACTGACCTGGCATTGTTCCAATAAACACCAAGTTCCTATCCAAGCTGTTATCAAAATCACATGCCAGACCCAAAGGACAAGCTTAAAGCTGAGAGAAACTTTATTGTCCTGTTTCTCTAAAGAGCATCATGACAGCAAATGCTAAAACATAAACAAAAATAATATACACAAGTTACAAAGAAGTGGGACACTTCTGTCATTAACTATTCCCAGTGGTACCAGCTGATTAGGCCTATAGACACTTGGTAACTACCTTAGATTTAGGTTATTATTCACGTTGCATGTCTTTGAAGGCCAATTAAGGGCAATAACAGAATCACTCAGAATTTGCTCCTCTTTAGTTTTCCAACCACTTTTGCATCACAAAAGTGGACACAGCCAAAAAAAATCTGAGAACAGAGATTTAAAATAGGATCTGTATAAACAATTCATAACTCAAATTCATAGCAGACTGCTACCTCCTGCTACATAAGCCAGCACTAATGGACAGCACTACAATAATTTTATACCTCAAGGAGCACATTTCAAAGGGAGATCCCCTTAGAAGTAAAAACAGGGTCATAAGGTACAGTACAGAACCATCATAAAAAGCCACAAAGCAAACATGCTGAGCAATTAGATTTTTCTGCCTATAATAGTTGCATTTTTACCGTCACTAATATCAACTTAGCTCAGACCACACCATCCTTCTCCTCTCTCCCAACCCACAATGTCCTATTACCCTCTAACTATTTTCAAGCACATCAGCAGAAGCCATAACTTGCCATTTCTCTGCACAGAGCACATTTGCTTAACCAAATACACCTCTTCAAATTGCAACACTATAACCATGAAAACAATTATGAAGTAAAATTTAGCCATCTATTAATTTACCTACCTGCTCAAAACAATACCAACAGCTTACATGGAAGCCCTTTAAAGTGCTTTGGTCAGCAACAATTATGACACTAGACATAAATCTTTTAACTAAAGCTTTCACTACTTATAGACAGAAGGGAGACAGCACCAGGATGGGGTTTTATACCAAATCCAATTCACATGACTGAGGCTTTCTCATGAGTGTGACTCATCTGCACCTGTGATGAATAAAGTGCTTTAAGCTGAAGCTGAACTACTTGCTACAAGTTACTGCTTATGAGATAGAATTGGGAAGGCAGCAGAGCAAACATTGATACAGCAGAAATACCAATTTCCTCAATAGATTTACTACTTTGGCCTGTTTTCTTACACAAAACACCTGAGGATCTTGGATACTCTCAGGTAATTGTTAATGAATAAATGACTAGGGCTGGCTGTGACCTACTTGTAAGAAGCTTCTGCTTTACTATGCTTTCTTCTTTTTTATTGTTGCTCTGCATGTGCTTTGAAATTGGCTGAGACTACACTCCTGGTGGCATTTAGAAATGAAGTTAAGGTGTGCGTGGTAAAGCTTTGTAGGCAATGTGGCTACTTTAGCATGTTGCTTTTAAAGGAAAGGATCAAACTTATTTGAGCTGAGGCATTTCCAGCATTTTTAAATTAATAAATTGACTACTATTAAATATATGCCCCTAAGCAAGCAATATAATTAGATGAGCAGTGAGTGTTTAAATTAAAAAAAATCTTAGAAGAATAGTCTGACCTTTGAGAAGGCAAGAAAGCTAAGGCAGCTATTGCACAACTTGCTGGTACTACCAAATGTACTTTTCTCGAGTCATGCTTCAAAGGGAGCACGCAGATTACATTGCAGATACTACTGAGTCCTGTACTAAAATCTCTATTGACAACTTTCTCCCGAGTATGTTAGGGCCTCTGCATTTTTTTAATCATAAAAAATTATGTTGCATGTCATTGGATCACGGTAACTGATGCTTTTACACAGTGCTGACAAGTATTTTATGAAAAACGTTTCATTTGAGGTTAGCTATGGGTCAACTGAAAGATGTATTGACCAGTTAAACAGGAAGATCCTGACATCTTCTTACACAATATATCCAGAAAATGAAGCTATTTTCTTTTCCTAAGTAAGTCCAGTTACTGATAGAATTATCTGTATTTGTGGGCCCAGGTGATTTATGCAGGCCACAGCTGGGTTGCTTTCTTGTCATCCTGATCCCTTCACTGGCTTTCCCTCTGGTTATGGAGGAGTCTGCTGCATCCCGCAGCACCCTACTCCTTGCCAGAGACAAGGGACAAAGACTGGATGACCCATGTAATGTTCAGCACAGGGACTGGTGGTGTAAACCCTACATAGTGAAGTAAATCTTGTGGGAGTAGTTCCTCATGGAAGGCAACACTGGACCCTCATTGACGGACCTGAGTCTGAGTTGCAGCTCCTGCTGTTTGGAGTGTGGCTGGCATGACCTTATCCCTACCACTGTCCTAAGCCAGAGCATCCTCTCCTGGTTCCCTTTTGGGGCAGAGTGGGGGGCCTTCACCTCCCTGGGGCCATATATGAGCTGTAGCTGTAATGGCTTATTGTGTAAGTGAGAAGCATCACTTCTTGTGAGTGCTATCAAGGGTTATTCAGGTAGGTGTTTTCTTTAGTATTATTGCTTTGTGAAGTTTGACTATAATTATTATTTATTGACTTTGTAGACAAATGAGTATTTGAAGCAAGAAAAGTTTCATATCTGCCCCTAATTCAGTCACAACCCTGCTAATTGGTCTCCTCTAGGAGCACACTAATGAAATTTGGTGCCTGCTGCATGGGCAGAAGGCACTCACTGTTTCAAGGGGCAAGAAGGGACAGCCTGGTGGGCAGTGAGAGGCAGTGATGTCCCATGACAAGTTTCTGTATCAGAAATATCCAACAATTTTCAAATGCTCCCAAGAAAGAAAAAACACATTCCAAAGACTTGTATTAATTGTTCTTTTTATTTTATTCTTCTTCTTTTATCCTATGACAAACATATTCTTCATTTTGGACTAAATCTGCAATAAAATATTTTTATGGTTATCTAAATGGGTTGCTTCAGATTTTAATCACTCACTGAAGACTCATCCTTTCCCTGTTGTGAATGCTGTCACTTGAACAGCTGACTCAATTACATTTTCAGAAAGGTAGTTTTAAAAAAAGGAACAGTGTTGGAATAAAGTGCTTCTATTTCTCCATGCTTTAGTTTAAACTAACTATGCAGGGTGTCCCCCAGAAAACTATAATGATTAGCTGTTTTGTTGTGCTGTCTTGAAAATATCAGAACAATCCTTGCCCGGAGAGACTGTTTTGCTAGGAATCACTTGCTTTTGTGTGGAGATTGCATGACCTTTAAAGATTTGATACCCTTCTCTACCATTTACAGATGCTGTGGTGTACATTTAATCTCAAGGATGTTAACCTTACTAAATTTTGTGGTGTAAAAACCTTCTGTTTACAGACTGGTTTCTCCTCAAGGGAAATCTTAAGGTTTTTGCTCATCTGGTGCCTGACCTGGCATTTTTCTGTCCAAATCAGCCTCTGATGGGTGCTGGCTAGGATGATGTCAGCACTTTTACTTAGGAGATCCCCAGCTACTCATCTCAGTCCTGACATTGGGCCTGCAGAAACAGCTAATGGCAGATGGGCAGTTTGCTGTGACTCACCAGTCTCTCTTACTGCTCTGTACTGGGGACAGGGTTGATTGCTTCTCCACCAGCAGACACAGGGCAGGACATGCTTGGTGGTCTAAGCTTAGGGATTTCTGTGTATAGAACATGTGTTTTTGGGCACAAACCTGAACCTTGGGCTGCACCAGGTGCACAGCATGAACCAGCCATTGCAGTGTGCCCTATGGAGCACATTGCAGGGATGGGGATGTTGATGCTGCATCTCCTACGTATTTTCCCACCAAGCAATTGTGCAGGATGTGTAAAAGCTTAATCAAATTAGATATCTCCTACCCACAGCTGGTCTTGATTTAAGCACCTGTGCAAGGAAGGACATAATTTTTTTATATTTTCTAGTTTCTGGAAGTGGTAAAGGCCTACACAATGAAATACACTGGGGATGTATTCAAAGCTAATGTAATTGCCAAGAAACAGTTAGGAAAAAGTTTCCTAGCCCTCATTCCTTCACTCAAAATCATATTCGTTTCTTAGTTACACTCTTGTGAGATTATCCTTTAAGAAGCAGCTGGATTGAAACTGCCAGCCAGTAATACCTGGTATCCTTTCCTATCTACTGTGAGTCCGTGCTCACAGTACTCTTAACAGCATATTTTCTTGGAGCATACTTCTTTGCTTTTGCTAAATAGAGGGAAACCTTCATATATTCACACATGTGTATATATATATATATATGTATGAAATATAGAAGATCCTTGAAGTCTGCCACCCAGGTACAAAGAGCCAAAAATCACACAGGAGATCTAATAGTTAATTTTTCTTTAATGGTCTGTCTCTAGGAATATCATCCTCTGATTTTCTCCAGTTCCTAAAGAATAATTTGGCTGCCTGTGCAAGCTCAATTTGAGTGTGATTCCACAGCTGCAGAAACCCATTGATGTGTGGTAGTGAGCAAATCACTGCATTTTTTTCAGGGCTCAGCTGTTTAAAATATACTGAATGCAAAATCACTGGTAAGTTACAATGTGTTTTAATTACTCTAATTAAAGCTTCTGTAGTATGGCACAGTCCATGGTATTTCATTGCAAATTATAGCTCATGTACCTACCATGGCAAGCAGGCATTTTCCCGCATCTCTTTATTCAAAAACTAGGAAGAATGGGAAGAAACAAACTTCTCAAGCTAAATTGCAGACTAACTAGCTGAAGTCTTTTGACACATTTTTTAGCACCTCTACAATGAGAAAAACATTTAAATTATGGGTCTGAAGAGCTTCATCTGATGGTAGGAGAATAAGAAATCCTTCCTTAGGCTTTGGTCTGGTTCTATTTTTATCAGGTTGACTACACCATATAAAAGGGTGCACTTAATATTGCTCATCACTCTCTGTACCATAATGTGCGTATTGCAAGTCTTTCTGCTGCAGACAGGAACTCATCACACTCATTAATGGCAAGTAGATGTCAAACTAGTTTGGGAAATATTTATTTGGGGATTTTGCATCGAGATGAAGACAGAGAATCTTAGAAAATGTTTTTCTGGCTTCACTGGGTATATGTTATGGATTTCTTGGAGTTCCCCTTCCAAAAAAAATGCTACAGCTTGAATTGCTTTTCCTGCCTCGGCATGGCCAAAGGCAGGCCTTTGTAACTTAATGGTTTTTTTCAAAGAAGTTCCAAGTAAATGTCAGCAGTAGTTTCCATCCAGCATGGTTACAGTCACCCAGACTGGGTACGGACCTCCGCATTGCTGCTGGATTTGATCAAGTACAGCAACTGAGCAAAACTTAGTGCCTGAAAGAAGCCTCAGAGCCCCAGGGGATACTGCCCTGAAAGGGAGAGGAGCTTAAAAGAGCTGGTTGACCTTCCTAAGCAACCTTCTTAAAGGGTAAAGAAGCTCTGTTTCTGTGCTCAGGAAAATGAATGTGTGTCAGGATGCCAGCTCGGCTGAGTGTGTAACTCCCAATGAGCTCAAGCCACAAGAGTTGGAGGCAGAGATAGACAATCCACAGACAATGTAGAGTTACCACCCAGAATTATTTCAGGGAGAAGGTTTGGAAAGCCAAGCACAACTGGATTTGACACCATGTAGATACGAAGGCTAAGAAGACAACCTTCTGTAAGTACTTTGGCAGCAAAAGGAATACCAAGGAATATGGTACTTACTGCTGCCTAGGAGCAGACAAACTAACGGCAAAGGGCATCAACGAGGGTTTGATTATCAAGGTCCTCTTCTCGTCGCTCTTTATTAGCAAGGTTTGATCTCAGACCTCACAGTTTCTGCTCTTCGTAGCAGCACTTAGAAAATTGCGGGAGATGAAATGAACATACGGTCCCCGCTGTGATAGGGGAGAATTGAATTCAAGGATGGAGCTGAAGGAGCTGGTCCATGTCATGCAAAATTGCTCTTGGTGCTCTGGAGAGGTTTCTCATAACTGTGAAAAGAGGAATCTTATTTCCATTAAAAAAAAAAATAAAAAGAAAAAGCAACAAAGAAACAGCTACAGCCTGGCCAGCCTCACATCAGTAAGGAGGAACATTACAAAGCAAGTCCTCACAGAAGCCCTGTCCAAGTACATGACAAACTGAAAGTTTTTGGAAACAACTAACACAGATTTATCATGCGCAAATGGAAACTGATTGACCTGATTGCATTCTGCAGCAATAATGTGGGGCTCTGTCAATGAAGGGAGAACAGTGGATGTTGCATACCTTTACTTTGGCTTTTACTTTGACAGGTTCTTCCATAGTAAACTTGTAGGTAAATTGGGCAAACTGTGAGGATTCACTGCAAGGTAGACAAAAAAATTGGCTGGGCTTTCTTGACTAACACAGTAATAGTGAGTCATTGAAAGGCTGAGCAGCCATGTACAAGTAGAATTTCTCAGGTATCACACTGTCTCTCCATTGGTTATGATGCTGTTTGGGTTTTGTTGTCTTTTCTTTTACATGTTCTCTGTATTCGTCACACATGTATTTGTCACTCTGTCACCTATCGTATTAGTAGCTAGTTTTCCCAGTACTTTCTCATGGCCTTTCTCTAAGCAGAAGGACAAAACAAATTCCAGAGCTCCAAGCCCCAGGATGTACAAGGCCCCAGTGCTGTCTTGGTTCTTCCTGGGAGCCAAGGCCGAGAACAACTCTTGGAGATACATTCTCATGGGCAAAGTACAACTAGTGCTGAAGAGGAGACTCCAGAGAAGGGACCAGACCTAGGGGGAGTTGCATCACCCCTTGTCCTCCTAGCTGAGGCTTTTATCAACTATGCTAATTTCCTAAAACCTATAAAAATGTACTCACTCCTGGGGGCTTTTGTGAACATCTTTCCATAACTGCCTCTGGAGGCCTTCAAATAAGGATCCCCTTTTACATTACCTCCTTACTAAAATTATCTCAAGTTTCATTTCCAGGCTGAGAAAAAGGCAACAGTTATCTTGGATGAGAGGATGAAGAGTGCTTTTACCAAATTGGTGGGTGATACAAAATTTGGGGAGAAGTAGCTAAAGGACTGAAAGGCAAGACTCAAGCCGAGGACCTTCTGCAAGCTATAGCAGCTGACAGCAACCTCATGATGTTCAATAAAAACAAGCATGGAGTCTTGTATCTGAGATGTGTCTGGGATAATCTATCACGTGCATTGGGGCTGACTGGCTGTGGAGCAGCTCTGCTGGATGGGACCTGGAAATCCTGACAGACAAGCTTAACATGAGTCAGCCACACGCCGTTATGGCAGTGGGAACCATCTACACACATGCATTGGGAAAGCATGTGCTTCTTCCTTTCCTCTTGGCACTTGTGAGACCGCATCTGAAAAGCTGTGACCAGCTTCGGTCTCCCCAGTACAAAGAAATAGGTGGATGTGCTAGAGAATGTCACAAAGATGTCTGGAGGACAAGACATAGGAGAGGAGAAGGAACTGGATTTTTCAATCCTAAAAAGGAAAGGACAAAGAGATTAAATTGCTGTCTACAGCCACCCATGAGGGTGTTTGCAGTGGAGATGGGGATAGATTTAGCAGTATGTAGTGACAGGGCAACAGGATATGCTGCAGCCATTGTAAACCCCAGTGGTTAAACTCTGGAGCAAGCTGCCCAGGAGGTCTGAGCAAACTCCATCCTGGGAAAATGCTAAACATCAGGGCTTATTCTTTCCTGTCATAGTCCAAAAAGTGTGCAAAACATTTGCTGATGAGCATCTACATAGCAAAATCTTTAAAAGTTATGACAGTCTCTTCACTCTTGTCTTTCTCAGCTATGTCTAATCCCGTCATCCTTTCAACACCACATGTTTTAAACTGGTTTTCCCTGGGTATCTTTTCTCTCCTTGGAATTCTGTCTGCACTTGGTGGCTTTCAGAACTGGACACTGGGCCCTAACTACTGATCCTAGGCACCACATGAGGTAAAAAAACCAACCTGCTTCTTACAACTTAGGTATGATTTTTAGGTTACAGGATACAAAAAGTTTGGTTTTTATTAAAGTAACATCACAACATCAGCTTGTATGTAGTTAGGGATCAACTGTATGAGCTAGGTCAGATTCTGTAGTGGTGGTATTTGGCTGCATGGTTCATACTCTGTTTTTTTCATTTCCTCTCTCGCTCCCCTGCAGTTTCATGCATCGAAACTAATTTTACAAATTTCAGACAGTTATCTCTTGTTTTCAAAGGTGTAGAGTTTGAGGTACCCTTTTCAGAGTGCCCCAAATTGGCTTTTATTCCTCCTCTGAGATGGAATTTATTAACAGAAATGTTGGATTGTGGCACTGTATTACCTACCACACCAAATTCATAGCTAACATCATGTTCAGTTGCAATAACAGAGCTCTTCAGCACTGAGGGTAAATAACAAACACCAAAAAAGCCCCAGCATTTCTTGACACTTTTAACTTGTTCTTCCTTAGTCTTAGAGTTAAGCTTTCTGGTTTGTTCCACAAATTTCTTTTTCAGAGATGCATTCTGAACTTTTCCTGTTCTCAGACCTTCTTTGTCCTCAATGAATATTCAAAGAGAATTGTTCCAAGATTACTTTGGCTTATTTCCCTAGACTCCTTCCTGGAATTTCAACTATCCTGACAATTAAAATACTTTTAACTCTTTATGAGCATTAAATATGTTCTTCCAGATTATGGCTTGTGTCTTAGTCTTCTGCTTAAAATTGCATTAAATGTCTGGCCACAAATAACCCTAATTGCAGGTGAGATACAGATCCAAAGTACACACTCACTTTCAGTAACCCTTAAAAAAATCCCAACATAAAAGCCACTGGTTTTGCAGATAACTGTTTTTTATGTAAACACTTACAACTGACTTGGTTCTCCTGGATCCTTCTTCTTACCTTTTTTCTCCATACAATCTATATTAAGTGTATAACTGTTTCTTTTTACTGATCTTTACTTTTTCGGTTTTGCCTCAGAAATATTCTTCACATTGGTCAGTGTCTAATCTCCACACTGGTATTCATTTAAAACTGGACACTTCCCCATTGTTCCAGTATTGTCATTTACTAAAGCCTTTTCCAGAAAGTAATCTGACATAATGGATGTTTCACAAGCTTCATGTGGGCTGACATTACTGAAGCTGTGCTATATGCTATTAAGGTAGAAATTATGTACTTATTTTCAAAACAAAAGCTTGCCCTTAGTAGTGATCTTAATTTTTCAGGACAGAGACTTGGTCTAAATATTCATAATTGAGCAGGTTCTGCAAGAAGAGTGACCAAAAAAATCACGTGCCTCCTAAAGACTGAAATTAAATATTTTTTTAAATCAAACATTCTGATTTGATCGTAAATATGCATAGGCTATAAATAAGTATTGTTTAGGAATGAATTGCTTAAATGCAAATGTTCAGATGCTAGCATTTACATTACACTTCTTTCTATCCCCTGAACAGGTACTGCTTAACAGCTAAGGACAAAAAACTGGTAGAAGGGAAGTAGTCTGTCATTCATGGCTAGCTTAACATGAAGCAGAAGGAAATGGAGACATAATCTTCATCGTTCTTATTGATCCCTTTATATTATTACAAGCTAGAAAGTCAAGCTATTTATTGACTGAACTTTGGATAGCCACCTCTGATTAGCTCAGCTTTCATGAGCAAACTGTATAGTTCAGTGAAAATGCTGCATGCTGTCAGAAAGTGTAGGAAGATGTGAGGTTACAAAACAGATGTCATTTTTCTTCTTTACCAAATAAATTCAAAAATATTCAAGGTTAACCTTATCACAGTTGATGACAAAACAGAAGGTGTTGACATGCTTCTGAACTTACATTTTTCTCATTTTTATTGAAAAATGAGTTAAGATATTTGTCAAAGATTGACAAAATATAGACTCACAAGAAGGGATATATTCAAACTATAAGAATTTTTCTGGATGAAGTCCTGCTTGCTTACTGAAGTTCTCAGACCAAATGTAATGATGCCTCTACATTCATGTTGCCTTTGGCAAATGTACTTGCAGAGTAGTATCACTTAAGTTCCAGCCTGGCATCCTCTGGTCACAGAGGTTTTTCCCTGGAAAACTTTGAATTTGCAAGACTGGCAAATTTGGATTCTTCACTGGCAAATCTAAAAGTGCTGAGGGATCTGCCCTAGGGCACTGTCCTCTGCCATCTTTAGCACAGTCTTTAGGTTCAGACAGAGAGGACAATGCAGCTCTTGATGTCTTATACTCTGTAACTTCTCAGCAGTCTGTACCAAACTCAGCAAAAAGACCTGCAAATACAGCTATGAGACCAAGAAAATCTAGAGTCATGTGTGTTTCCAGACCTGTTCCACGAAAGAAAACTTCTTACTGTCTGAAGACCTTTGGTCAAAAACTATTCTGTGCTCCACATTCCATGAAAACAGATTTCTAACACCCCTTTGGTGGTGGGTTTGGAGGAGGTGGAAATTTTCTTCAGACTCCAGATCTAAAGGTGAGTGTAACCATGAACTTTTGAGCAAGACACATTAGCTAGGTGCCTGGTAACTTGGATTTTACTAGAAATAAAGACATACTCTCATTTTCAAGATTCTTTCTAGAATAGGAAGACTTCAAAATATTAGAGCTCAATTCAACAGGAATGAGAATAGAGGAAAAGTGAACTTAAAATTAAGTGGAGTAAAGAAAAAAAAGGTGGCATTAAGACTAAACGGAGAAAGTATTCTCAGAAGGCAAGGATCAAGTCTTTTAAAATCCCATAATCAGACACTCATAATCTCACATACCCAACTTTAGCTGCACAGAATAGACCCTGCTGCTAAAAGTTAAAGGCAGCTAATCTGTATTAGCTCTCTTCATGATGCTTTTCCACAGATGATCTGAAATACCAAGCTGTAACTGCATTCTTTGGGTAACAAAAAAACACCATCTAAATCGAGTCTAAAATCGAACTGTAATGACTATTCATATTGATCCAATTAGATAAAAAATTAAGGCCTAAGAATTTGCTTCCTCCAGGGGATGCAGAGTACCCGGTTCCCTTCCCTGGGATTATCAGCCATGAGGGATCCAACACGGCAGAATCACTCATTTCCCCTCTTCCTTTGGACCTGCAAAGAGAGAGTACTATTTCCAATGCAAGCCCTATCTTCTGAAAGAAATTAATTTCCAATTTATATTGCATCAGTTGCGATGCTAGAAAGCACTGGTGGACTTTTGCTGGCATTTTCCTAAGCTTCTTATATTCATCATGTCTTAAATCCAGAAGATAAATATTCACAGGATTTTTGGTTAAAAACTAGTCCTTTTGGGGTGCTTTTTATGAGCAAACTTGTAAAAGTGCTGCCTGAAATTAAATGCAAAGTAGCAGCATCTTGGATTAACAAACAGCCATTTTAAAAATAGCTGCTTTTAATTACTGAGCTCTAAATCAAAAAGTCAGTGCAACATCAAGGGGTGCTTTTCTCTATTGAATGCGAACACCATTTTAAAGTGAGATGTCTTCTAACCCTTTAATTTACACCTTCTAGGGATGGTTCTGAGTCACAGTTTTAATTTCTTCCTATTTTTTCCTCCATGGGTTGCAAAACACATTTCAAAGTCTCAAATAAGTGAAGAGACCTGATCCAAAATTCCTTGGCAAATCTCCCTCCTATTGTGAGGAATATTGGCTGCCAAGAGTCCAAGACTGAACTCTGTAAGGACAGAGTTTTCCCAACCCTCCTGGGTCACTTCAAATATCTTTTGAAATTTTGATCTTTGTATATTGGGTGGCTGAAGTGTTGCTATCTGTATTTTCCTACAGTAACATTCCTTTATCCCTAACATTGGGATAAATGTTGACATTTATTTTTGTCATTTTGACACTTCAGAAAATTAGAAGAATGCTTGATTTCTATGTGTCTCTTACCCAAAACAAAACCTCCATGTACTCCAAATTCACACAGAGGTAAAGGAGTGCATTAAATGTTGCCACCACTGAGCTCTGGTATTCCTCCCAAAAACATAGTGGAAGACTATCATAATTATGTAAAACTTTGAACAAGGCTCATAGTGTTACTACCACAACACTGCTTCTGACATGAATGAGATGAGTTTCATTCACAAGAGACAAATTTCATTCAGGTATTTGTTACATCCTACTGATGACTTGTAGCTTCTAGTATGTGAGATTTTATCTTAGCTAATGGAAAAAACATTTCTTAGCTATGACATTTTCTGAAGCCAATGTACTAAAGAGGTGCAGAAAGCAAGGAGTGTGGTGAGTGATTGCTAATGTTCTGACAGTACATGGTTTGGTATGGAGGAACATTTATTAAACAAACAACATTAACTTGACCTAAGACTGAAGTTTGATCTCTAACAGGAAGACCTATCTAATGATTAAACCATGGAATTAGGCTGTTAGGACTATAGCTAATAAAAGCCTGGTGTGCTTATAACTGGGATGCTGCAATTCTTCATTCCAGACATATGCTGACCACAATGAAATCCAAGGACCGAGGGAGATGATTTAAAGCCACTCACTGAGAAAAGAGCTGCTTCCAGCCAGCCCAAGGAAAGGATTAATACAGGAGTGAAGGCAGGACTCTGACCTCTTTCGAGGCTAGGTGCCTGAGGGAAGCAAAGGAGGTGATTCACAGCAGGGCAAGATTCATTGAACCAGAAGGGAGGTCTTGAGGAAGCTGACTCCACTTTTCTTAGCTCTGTGGTATGCAGCTGAGAACAGGCAAGTTTTGCCCTAGGCAAAACAGGCTCTTTTGCCTAGGGCAATTACAGAAGAGTTGGAATGACCCTGAGACCAGGTAAGTGAGGATCCCCACCCAGCAGGGCTGTGATATAGAAAATGAGGTACTGCCCAGGAGAGTGGGCTCTGTTGGAAGAAGAAGGAAAATGGAGGGTTACTTATTATCCCTTGACACAGCAGATTGATTTGGCTGAATTTGGCTCTTTCTCTCCCCTACCTGTAGCACCAGCCTTTAAGCCTTAGAGAAGCCGTGCTACTGCAGTGACCCGATAAGACTCCCAAAAACACTTAGCCCAAGTGAGAAAGGACGCACTGTTAGAGCATAGTGTTTAATGTGTTCTGATCGTTCTTTAAATTTTTTTCTGTAGCCAAACATGCAGCTTTTAACATGAGTTACAATGATTACAGTAAAGTCAAGGAGAGAGCTTTGGAGTTTAACAAAACCAGCTTTAAAATATGCAAATTTGGTGAGTTTTTTGCAGTGGGTTCAGAAACAGCTGTCAGAATGTCCTTACAATTTGTGGTGTGGTGTGGCATAATGAATTTGGTGCCACCACCAAATTTTAGATATTGAGGCCTAGATAGATATTTGAAGAAATTTAGGTACTCAGCCCTATGAATGTAGAGGGATCTTGGGATGAGAGTCAGCTGCCTCAGCTCAGATGGACAGAGTCCTTTCAGGTGCCTGATGGTACCCAAATAACCTGCATTGGGCAGGCAGACATGACGTGGTCCTGACATACGGGAATCCCATACTCTGCTGGAAAGCCTCAGGAGGACACCCTGTGGGAAATCCAGTGAACTCTGAACATCCATGACAAGGCACTTGAACCACTTTCTCAGTTTTTGGGGCAGTGTTTACTGCAGGACAAGAGATGCCCATGTGGGCTCCATCTGCTCAGCCCTTGCTGGGGAGTTCCACACCCCACTGCATTTTGTGGGGGAAGACCATTGCAGTGGGTAGTATCCATGTCCAAATTCATCATTTTTCAAGAGAGGAATATTTTTTTTTATTCTGATCTGTGAAACCTAAGTGAAAATTGAATCCTAAAACACATATTTATATGTTGATAAAGCACTGCAAAGATTTTCAATGCTGTATTAGAGGTTCTTAATATGCTTGATTGCATATATCCCAGCCAAAATCTTCTCCATCCTACATAGGTATTTATCTCAGCCAGCAGATTTTGTTTGCTCAGATCCAAATTAGAAAGTATTTAAAGCAGATAGCACATTTCTAAAAATATACTGAATTTACAATGAAGCTTTAACATTCTCTTGCTAAATTTCACACATCTGATTTGATTTCTGAAAAGAAAAGGTAAACACAGAAATTTTCTTCACTAGTTCTCATGCACTGCTTGCAACAATAAAAGAGGAATATTTCCTATATTACTCTCATGTATTTTAAGTAGAGAAGAAATGCCTATTCCCTTTACAGGCAAGGAAGTCAAGTTTCCAACTGCAGTTAATACCATGTTTTGTTCTATTTATTGGTAATATAAGCTCCTATGCAAATTGAATGGCTGCTGTTCAGACCCAGATGAATACAACAGGGAAGGATGGAACTAAATTACTTCTGTCTGTCTTAACAGGACTTTTTAATAAAATCTACTTTACACAGCCACGAATCTTGCCAGGTTAAATTCTCACTTTAGCCGTGTTCACATTCTTGTTAATTTATTTTAACTGCAGCACCGAAGGTTAGGGTAATGGGAAGAGCTGAAAGTGGAATGGTTACAGTGAAACCTACTGCCTGTATTTAGATAATTTTCCTTCCAAGTGACAGTCCATTAAATCACTAAATTGTTTTATTTGCTACTAAAAAAAAAAGTCTTTGAGTCCCAGGAACTAATGAAAGAAGCCTTAGAAGAAATTCAGCAGATTTTGTAAAAGTAGAACTAATATGATGTGCAGAGTTTTTACAATACTATAACTTTTGACTTTGTAGAAAATGAGATAGTGTATCACAAAAGATACTTTTTACAGAGATTACAAATGTTTCTTTCTCCCTTAACTTTAAAAAATAATAGTTTCAAAATTCAGATTTAACAAATTGTTCTAGTCAATACTTTAAAAAATCAATTTCTATATTAAATATATGTGGTATCTTAGATGAATTCCATTATTTTTTGCTACTGAACAACAGAATATAAAAAGGATTTCCGTCTTAGTGTCATACAAGTCTACCTTGATTTTTATCACAGAACTCAATATAAATAATGTTTTGAAATATTCAGTTATCCAAAACTTTTAAGAAATTCTGTAGATCAGTTTATATAGTACCTTCTCTTTTCTACCCCCTTGTTCTCTTTACCTCATAGGGCCTGCTTCACTTCTTCTCCATCTCTTAGTTTGTCCAACTACTTCAAATACTCAAACTAATTATGAAGATAACAGGAATCACTGCAACAGTATGATACACATCTCCTAAGTTATGTGCTTATAACCAAATGTTACCATTATGCTTTTGAGTACCTTATGCTCTCATATTTGTCTGCATTTTTCTGTATATTTTTGGTGATGTGCCACTTGTTAAGAAATAGAACTTTTCCTACTTCTATGAACACTTATGTTTGGTGAAAGAGGCCAAGCTGTCCAAGCGTGTTGGGGTTTTCACATTTCACACACACGTCTGGCTTTTAAAAACTGCTGAGAACATACTCCTGGGCAAAAATGGACCCTGAGCTATCCAAAAGAAATACAAACCAATGAAGGAAGATAAGAGAACCATGCAGCTTTATGTCTGTACTTGGGAGTATGAGAGATTTCAGACAAGGAAAACAAAGGATGACAATGTGATAAAAGAAAATATATGCAGCAGATTTAAAATGGAATTCTTAATTCATTGCAGGAAGAAACAGTATTTAAAATACCTGTTCCAGGCTTTTTTAAAAAAAAGAAACTTTAAGCCACTACATTAAAAAACAACAAAAACAATAGAAAATGAACAAACAAACAAAAAAACAACAAAAAACCCCTTCCTTTTTATTAAAAAGTTGGAAAGTTTTAGCTTTGTTTACAATTCCAGAAATATCTCAAATTTATCGGATAGTTTTAGTTATAGCAATCCTTTTTAAGAGAGTCTGACCCTAAAGATGTAAAAAGTCAGTAAAGTAGTTGTTAGAAAATACTATTATCTTCATATTTAACACAGGATTCAGTTTGATGCATGCACTACTCAAAGAACTCAATTTCTTTCCTAGAATGTGTGGTGTTTTCTACTATTCATCAAGGCAGGTCTTGTGGATGGTATGTACTGCCTTGGCTAGACACTGGCAAGGAACTTCTCAAGTAAAATACAAATATAACATTGTTAAATATGCATTTTATTTAATTTTCTGTCATGACACATGAAGCTATGGATGTTAATGAAACACCACAAATCAACAGAGTCCATAGAAGTTAAAGAATTGACTTTTGCCTTTTTTTCTTTCTTTCTTTTTTAAAAAATTTCTATATATTATGAGTCAATTAAAGTTATAACGACAGAAAGACAAAAGTTTCCCCATTTTTACACCCGTACTGAATGCTGGTCTGGGGTATGATTCTTACAACTGGTACTTCAGTAGTCACTGACTGAAATTTAATACAAAATTTTACCACTATGTAAAAATTTGCACAGGACCCAAAAACAAAGACTATTCTAGAAATTTTGGGTATGACCTCTGAAAGACTTGTGGTCTGACCTTCCTGCTCAAGCAAGGATGCTCAGAGTCAGTTGCCCAGCACTATATCCCTATGGCCTTTGAAACTCCACAAATGATTGGAAAACTCACAACCCCCCTGGACAACCTGGGTCAGTGCTTGGTCACCCTCACAGTAGAAAAGTGTTTCCTGCTGTTTAGAGGGAACTTCCTGCATTTCACATTGTGCCCATTGCCTCTGGTCCTGTCACTGGGCATCACTGCAAAGAGCCCGGCTCCATCTTCCTGGCACCATCCCCTGAGGTGTTCATAGACATTGATGAGATTCCTCCGAGCTGAGTCTTCTCCAGGCTGAGGAGCCCCAGCCCTCTCAGCCTTTCCTCAAAGGAGGGATACTCCAGTCCCTTCAACTTTGTGGCACTTTGCTGGGGTCTCCAGTATATTTATTTCTCTCTTACACTGGGGAGTCCAGTACTGGATCCAACACTCCTGCTGTGGCCTCACCAGTGCTGATCACTGTGGCACAGACTCTTTAACAGAAACCTTTTCTGTTAGGCAGCTACTCTGGGACACTCTTTCTTCTTATCAAAAAGCTCACTTGCTGTGGTCACTTTGAGGATTAGTAATGCCCAAATGCTCAGCCCAAAGGGTGGGAGGAAAAAACAAAGGGGCTGCAGATTTCACCATTGATAGCACTGTTTTGTCAAAAACAAAATCCTCATTGCCTCAGTTGTACTTGGAATTTTTTTTAATATAGACTGAAATTATTATTCTGATCAATCTGACCAGCCTGGTCTTCAAGAGGTTGAATTCCTTGTAGGCTTACTACAGAGCTCTCTGAACTTTTGAGGGTTTTCTTTTTTCCTTTTAAGTATGAAGCAACCGCTAGCTAATGCTGTGTGCCATTTTTGTAATCTATATAGACTGTATAATTTGTATGAGATCCTTAATATCTTGCTATGTGAACCAATTTCATGAACCATGAAACCCAAGAGTCTGCAGATAGTCAAATCCACTTCCTCAGAGCAAAGCTGTGTTACTCAAATACATGTTCAAATACGTTACTGAATTTGGAAGGAGCATTTGCAGCATGTTGTCCCCGAGTTACCCCCTACCCAGAAAAATACAGGGTGGAATTAAGACAAGTTTCTACCAGCAGGATGACCATGTCCCCTGCTTATGAAACATTTTTTTTTTCTTAGTTTGGAGTGTTTAATAGGAGCATCCTGATCAAGAGTGGTGCCCCACTACTCTTTCATGGCACTCCCATGAGTGCCCCACCACTCTAGTTTTGCACAAAAGTGGCCACTGTGAGGTTGTATTGGATGGACATCCTGTTCCCCTGAGAAGACACAGCCTTGGGGGAACCATCTCATGGGACCTGTAGCTGCTGAAAACAGAGGCTGCTGTGCACCTGATCCCCAGCCCTGTTCCACTAGCCAGCTCATTCAGCTGGGCACACTGTTCACAATAATAATGGTGTTTCATCAGCTTCTGCAGTTAGGCCCACAGACATGTTCAGGAGTGTTGGGACCTTTTATTTCCCCCTAGGCACAGTATGGAAAATTGGTTCTGTAAATTATATGGCAAAATGACCTGACCAAATTGCTGCCTAAACTTTCCTTTTATGTGGTACCAGACTGGACACTACATTTGTTAGTGCCCCAGTGAGCAGCCAGCCCTGTTAGGCGCTCTGTTTTCTGCTTTCACACACCATGAGAAGTAAAGTGGGCAATGCATGATATTTGGGTAAAGAATATTAGGCTGACAATGAAATCATCCTTTCAGAGTTTTATTTTAATGGCAATTCCCCCCCCACCCCCAGGAAAAGATAATCAGACCATATAACCTTACTATTCACAATGCAAGTAGCGTGGAGCCTTTTCTGTGTGAAAGCTGTGCCATGGTCTCTACGCATATCTTGGAATAAAAAACCCCAACAAACTAATAGCAGCCCAGTAAACAGAACTGTATTTACCTCAGCAATAACACCTTCTTTGTGACACACCATTTTCCTTTCTCCCTTGCAACTTCATAAGCTTTGGAAAACATGTTTTTGAAATACCTCTGTGCGTGAAGCTTATTAAATTAGTCTGTTCCGTTCAGTATTAAAAAAAAGTAGATTAAAACTCAAGTCATTTCATGGTCTGAAAAGAGTGTCAATAAAAGTGAAATAATGTTTGTGCAGTTTAGTGAGGTGGGTTAACCTTTCAAAGTACATAGCAAATGCTTTGTGAAAAAAGAAATTACATTCACATGTCCTCTTGGCTTCGCAGAGGTAGTTTTCTAATGCATCATGAAAGAGCTGCAAATACATGTATTGAATAGAAAGTATGCTGATAGTTGCCCTGTGGCAGGTTTGAGAAAGGCGACAGCCAGAGTACACAGCAGAATGGTTGCTGTGTCAGTTTTGACATCTGTTTTGGAAGAATTTTGTCTGTCTCTAAAGCAGTGTGAACCTCAGTGTACAGTCACTTTGGAAGTGTTAGCTAGTCCACGTTGTGCTGAGCACATTGATGCTTTAAAGTGTCAAAAGCTGCTCGAGATATTTTAGCAATATATAAGCCCATTTCCTTTGACAGAAGATTCAAGACAAGGCTGTGGGAGAGTGAAATTTCTTCTGGAAGATTACACCCATTTCTATATTAAGTGGCAGCAAATCTTCCAGTCACTCTAGCCTTTGAAAATTATGATCTAAATTCTGAGTCTGCTTATATCCTTCCCCTGACTGGGTGGCTGAAGCTCAGGAATTGTCTCCACTGAAACAAACTGACTGTGGATGTAGATGAGGAAAGCTCTGGGCTTGAAAGAGCCTAGAAGAGTAACCAAAATGGGGAAGGCAGGGGAATGTGGTACAGCATGGAGAACTCTGTGCAGTTTTATCATTTTCCTGCACACACTTTTTCTGTTCACTGTAATGGCTTATTGTAGTCTAAAATTCAGTTCATTATGAACTTTTTTCTTTCTATTCTGTTAATTTGAGAGACTTTTACAATTAGAATTCTTAAACCAAACTCATTAAATGTTCAAAAAGACAGAATTGTGGCTAATTAAAGATAACAGCAAATCAAGCACATAAAACAATCACATGCTGTTCTGAGAATGATTACAACAGCCAATGCATTGAGCACTGTGAGATATATCTTCTGTTGCTGATGGGGAAATATGCTGTGTCTTCTCTGATACTGCAATTTCCCCCCCCACTTTGCTCAGGTAGCATTTATCCATTTTTTAAAATGCTGTCATCCTGCAGATTAGTTGCAGGCAACAAGGCTTTTCATAGTCTGGTTCTAATTCCCCATTATGATACAGCACTGTGCCTTAGGCGTTGCACCGCAAGCAGTAGCAAAGATTTACTTTCTACCAGTCAATGCTGCACAGGCACCAGAGCCAATCCTTCTATCGACACTGCCTGCTTAAACAGCTATGGATGGTTCATCAACCTCCCCTGTGCTGACAGAGAGTAGCACACAGCTCTCATCATTACTTTTCTTCAGTTTTCTTTATCCTTCAGTTTTGTTTTTCTTACTGAAGATTTTAGCAGGCCACAATGGAGCGTATCTGGTTAATACGCAAGGCATAAAATAAGTTTGGAAACATGTTAATCAATTTGAGAGGAATTTTTAGGTACTGAAATAACTGATTAACATCCAAACTTGTGCATAGACGAAGATACACATTATCAGCATCAAATTAGATGTCAATTTAAACCTGCTAGCTGAACTCAAGCTCCCCTTCAAGAAAATCTTGGGATGTACAGACAGATACTCAAAAATAAAAAGCCTTGAATTCTGTTGTTATAATAGGGATGACACTGAGAGTGTCTGGACTAAAATTATTCCACTCAAGATTCCACCATTAACCTTAAAACCCGAGCTTAATTTCACTTTATATAAATTAAATGAAAATCTGGACAGTCAGATAGAAGTAGTCAAGAGGGTCTACTTTTGTCTCAAGAGTGACCCTCATTTATGAGGTTGTGGATGTAGACTTGAACTGGCATAACATGAATAGTCACACTAAAGTGTGAATTTTTGGAGAGTCAGTGACCTTCATATTTCAGACCATTATTACTAGCACAGAAATAAAATAATGGAACAAAGATACAGCTCATCTCTTGGAGGACTTAGCAATGTTTTAGGATACTTTGTCTGCTGACAGATGCTAACTAAGCTAGAATAGTAAACATAACCTTCAAGTGCTCCTCTTTGTAGAGAGTGTTTTTCTGCTCAGCTAAACCAATGCAAAAGCCAAAACTTTGCTGAAGACATATAAGGCTCCAGTGCAAAGAATATACCTGTTCTCTTCTAAGAAGCAAAACTATCTTTATTCTCACTTATAATGGATTTGTTCTGAAATTATGGGAGCATGAAAAGGAATTGCAAAATTCTCTTGCCAGTTTTGCTCACTTTCAGGGATTCTTGAACTATCAGAAGGGGACAGAAACTTACTGTTCATGAGAATCAAGCCCACTGTATTTAACAGCACGGAATAATACTTGAAAACTCTTCAAGAATGGATAAATCTAGTAAAAAAAAAGGTAATCATTAATTAGATTTGGAATATATCACACATCTCCCAGACCAAGGACCTTTTAATTAAAAATGAGTTTACAGACTTCAGTTTTCCCTGTATCAAAAAGTCATAGACTTTATTTTTATCTACAATTGTTCTTGGCAATCCATGCCAATCCGTAAATACTCTGGATTTTGTCCCAAAACCCTCCAGTAAATGACCTCATTAAAAATATAACAGTATAGAATAAATTGGCAGAACATGATTGGAGCTTCCAAAAGGCTTAATCTTTTAATGTGCACAATTACTTTAGTAACTGGGGGCCAAGTGCAGATATAGTTACAGCTACTTAATAGTAATAGAAATATTCGTATTTAATATCTGTTTGTGTCTGGATTTAGTCTGGTTTATGCTGTCAATTGACTTAACAAAGGTACTGCTAAAGCATTTTCTTCTGAAATGAGAGTTTAAAATCTGTGAGGGTAATTACTCCTTAAAAAAACTCGTTATTTTGTAGACATAGCCTTATTTTTGTATCTACTTTTAATTATCAGGATATGTCCGGACATTTCTGAATCTCACAGATTCAGAAACATGTGAAACACCATTTGCACCAGAGGTCCCAGGTCACATCTCTTTACAGAAAAAGCAACAAAATCAGAGTTGATTTCATTCACATTTCTCAGCATGAGAACTTGGAAATAGAAATGTTACTATAAATAACAAGGAAAAAAGTAGATTTTTACTAAAATCTAAGGACTAATTTTTCCTTAGAGTAGGATCACTGTCATTCTAGTATTTCTGGTCTTCTGTCGCTCAGAAGACCAAGATATTACATCTTCAGTGCAAACTGCTCAGAAATTATGATGTTGGGACAGCATTTAAAAGTATTTCAAATCAAGTCAAGTACCTTCTGATATTTTTATAGGCACAAAGGAAAGGATTATTTTTAAAGACCATGATAAAATCTTCATTTGAAAAATGTATGTTTACACCTTCAAACAGAAATGCGTATAATTCTGATTATGTGAAGCCATTTTTTTCTACAATATTTATTCAGCATTCATGATAGTCACTTTGGCATCATCTCCTTCAGCATTCCCATTACAGCCAATTATTTTAGTATGTCAGAGTAATACCCTGGAATCCCTTTGACAGGGAGATCTCCCTGGGTTTGGGGACTGTTCTTGCTGCAAAGAGCTGATTTCATTAAGAAGGATGGGCTAAGGGCTCAGTCCTGAAAACCCAATGCAGTCTTGCTGTTGCTTGCCGTGGCAATCCCCAAGGAAAACCCCAGGGGGCCCAGATGCTAAAGCAGGAGCACCTGGTTTCCTGTCAGGGAGTGCATGGCTTCCTCCACACTCCAGCTTGGTGCTCTGGATTCAGCCTGGAGGGGTTGAAGTTGAGAGCCCATGTCCATGTGACTGCCTGCTTGCTCTGGCACCTTGTGTTGAAGGGACAGCCTGGACAGTTCCATGCTTGTTACCCAACATTCATTGTATGACTTTGGGTAGTGCTGGTCTTGGCATGCACGAGTGCTGATCCCCTGGTCTCAAAGTGTGGTGGGTCAGCTTTGGCTGCAAAGCCAGGCTCTTCCTCTCCCTCCTCATCAGTGCCGGGGGGAATGGATTAGTGCAAGGTATGATGAAGCCAGTGCAGCAACAGGTTTCCTCATCAGTTGCATTTCTTTAATTTTCCCCTCACACTCCTGTCACTCCTCTCACTTTATTAAAATTAAATCTGTTAAAAATGTTTTTACTGTTAGTTCAGCTGAAAACTGAGCTGGGGTCTCAGAGTGCTTTGTCTAGCTCATTCACAGTCATTTATCTTTCTTCATTTTGTTTTTTTTTAATGGGGCTCTTGCATAATACACTCACCTTTCTTCCACACAGAGCAATAATCCTCCATCACTCAAGCCAAGAACTACCCTTATAGGTCTTCTTTCTCCACGTGAAATCCCACACAATATGGACATGTTATGAAAGTTTAAATGTCAGTATTCTTCCACAATGTCTGTTGATGATCAGGAATGGCAAGATGAGACCTTCATGAGTGCCAGACAGAAAGAGACAGCAGCATACATTTGGTGTTTCTAAAAAGGGAGAATATAACTGCACCACTTAGGCTACTGTCCTGTGATCATCTGCATGCCTTCCTACCCTCCCTGCCTCCTTCCCTTATCTCCCCAGTTTTGTCCATGAGACAGGTGAATGAACAATGAGCTTTTAGGGCAGCAAAGGCAGGAAAGAAAGACAGAAGACTTGGAGGGTGATGGGACTGGTGCTACCCCTTCAGAGTCTGACTGTAAAAGTAATGGCCCACAGAGCATAGTCCCATCCCTTAAGACTTGTTGGGGGAAAAACCCCAGTCTTTCTACCTTGCTGAAGGAGGGTTTACCTTCATCTTCAGCACTGATGTGCTGATCCATGCTGAGTGGCAGAGGGAGCCTTGGCTTAGAGACTCATGGTAGAGTGTAAACATTACAGGTGGAGGACAAGGGGTGAGGCCAGAGCAAGGGAGGTGTAGGCTGCCCCTATCCAAGCACACAGTTTTTAGGAAAAAAACATGCCTTGTATGTGTATTGACTTTTTCATGGCATGTCCCAGGGGAGACAGAGCCACAGCTGCTGTGCCGGGTGAGTGCCTGTCTGGATTGCATTTGCTCCACCACCTGTTGCAAGTGGGAAATCATATTGTCTATTGTAGAACTAACGACAGACTTTAATTGCAAGCAAATAAGCAAGGGCATGGCTGCAGCTCTGCTGGCTCTATTTTGACCAGCTGCAGGTCCATGAAGAGAATGCCCAGGGGAGAAGAGAGAACCTAAGCCCTGGTAAGAGACTTTTCAGTAAAAGCAGAAGAGAGAATTCACTGTTTCCCCATACAGATAAAGGATAAAGAAGTAACTAAATAAATATAATAGCTCTCCTTTAATTATTTTCTTCTAGCAAAGAGCTATATCTGAACTCCTGTTTTAGTTCAGAGGATTGCAGTTTATTTCTAGACACTGAAATTTATACAGAAACCAACAGGTTTTCCTGTCTAAATAAAGTATGGGAGAAAAAGCTGTAAGCATACGGTAGCCTTAGAAATCTTATATGCATGTTGCAGTGAAGATGGGAGAAAAACAGCTCCTCTTGCTGAACACGTCACTGAATAATCCACTCCGTTACCATGATAGCCACACTGCTACCTTGAAAGAAATTGTGCTTGTTCTAATATGGCATGATGGATGAAAAAAATAACCTTGGATCCACAAGGAGCTGGAGAAAGAACTAATCAATCATGTTCCGTTTCATTCTTTCTAAACAACTATTGTTGCTGATAACAGGTAAGTAAATAGAATTTATTATCCCAGTGGAGGAAAGCTGAATTAGTTGCCTGATGATAAGCTTCCACACCGTGAGCAAATTGCCTGTTTGCAGACAGTCCAAGCTCGAGGGAATCTGTAAGGCCAGAGGTATTTCTTCTGCTGAAACAGTGCACTTGGTTTTAAAGGCTGTGCAGTTGGTGATCCTCAGCCAGCAGGGATTCACAGGCTGCATTTTGAGGCCTCCCTTGCTCACAAACTTGGCTTGGCAGCACCAGTGCTTTTTATGTGGCCAGGCATTCCTTGCCCAGGAACCCAGAATAAGGCTTCACAAATGAGGGACTCAAACCTTTCTGAGCAAATCTAATACTGTATACACTGGAAAAAAACTTCTACAAGCTGCCATATGGGAAATGAATCCCTCTGGCCTGGAGAAAGAGGGCTTGGGATTTGTGACTGATTGAGCAACTGTGGGTGTGAGTGTGAATGTGGGCTGGGGGAGTCTGTCTCAGCTCACATACTCACCACTGGCCAGATCTGACAGCATGTCCAAGTTATGCAATCTTCACATCCTGAAAGTTGCATGAAAATGAACTGTAGTACAGGTCCAAAGGCCACCTTAGTGCTTTCTCAAAGGAGAAGGCTGCTATGGAATTATACCCCTTATATAGATATATACCAGACAAAGTAAATAATGATCGGGTTGCTCACTTAAAAAAAAAAAAAAACCAAAAAACAAAAAATCAAAAAAAACACAGTGAAGATGAGGGAGTTCTGAAATCCCTGAAGGAACTGTCACTACAAGAATTTTATGAGTGATTAGTTACTCATCAAGTTATTTCTCCCTTCTGCTTTTCCTCAGATAGTTCCTCTGTTAACCTACTACAGCTCTATAAATACATTTGATTATTGTGGAGCAAAATAAAATGTCTGTTACAGAAATGTACTGTACAAGAGCAGCAAAAAATTTGAAGACTCATTGGCCTCAGTGTGTGGGATCAGGCAAAGGTCATGTGGATGAAATATAACATGATCACCTAATTAAACAATCACAGGGAGCACACACATGGAGAGTGTTCTGAGTCTCTGTCAACTGGGTATGCTTTTCTTAAATTTTGAGCACTTTGCTCTGAAGTACTTTTTTCTTTTTTTTTTTCCCTTTATAAAAAGGCTCATTTGGAATTGTTCTGGAGGGCTTGATGATTTCTTCAAAAAAACAGGCATGCATCATTTGAACTTTAGCAGTAGGATTGTTTATACTCACAAGTACAGCATAAATCTTGGCTTCCTGATCACTTTTACTTGTGGAATAGTGGCTTGCTAGACTGCAAGCCAGCCATTTGGAAATGAGGGAAGGTGAGATTCACACGTTGTTATTGGATTTCTTAGATATCAACTAACAGCAGAAAGGGAGGAGGTGCTCCTGGGATCAGCCTGGCTTCCTAGAGGGCAGAATGCCGCAGTGGCTACAGACTGTCTGCCTCCATGATCTCTCTTTACTTTGCTCTTACCCACATAATTTGGTCTTTTATCTATCCATCTCTACCACACACCCCAGTGCTCCAGTATTTATCCCATGTGCACTTATTCTGCCTCTCCAGTCCTACTCTAGCCCTCTTTTCCCACAAATGGATCCTCCCTCAGCCTTGACACTTCCTCAGATGCACTTCCTTTAACACTCCTTCTTACCTTCAATCCCAGGCAGGGGTTTCTGCCCCTTCAGCCGACAGGAGCCCCCACAGCAAGGTGATGAGCTCCCTGCTTACAGGGTTTTGACTTGACCACTCCATACCTGGCTGTGGAGTAAGCTGGCTGCAGGCAGCATTTCAGAAGACAAGCTGCCTCCCCCAAAGCTGTGACAAGGAGATCTAAACTGAAATAATTCATTTGTCAAGTAAGTCAAAAGAATGTTTAATGGTGAGGCCAGTTCCCTGCCCACAAGAGAAAAAGAAGAGGATGATCATAATATTTCTTAAAATGAACAGGAAAATAGCTTCCTTCTTCATCCCATCCACCAAAGCTACTCTGTTGTGAAAACTGTGGAGGGGGGAAAAGTCAGCTGGTAGAAGATGTTTTTTAGCATGGGTTGTTGCCCCACAGTTACTGTGCAAGGCAGCAAAACTGGCTGTCAGATGGAGGCTGTCAGTCTGTGTCATGGTGGGGGTAGCTCTCCATTCTGCCTGGTGTAGGAAACCTCTGCTAGCAAGGGGACAAATCTCTTGGATTTGCCAAGTAATGGCAAGCATTTACTCTGCATCTCCCACAACCCTTTTGCAAAGAAAATGTTCTCTATTCAAATGCCCAGTGTACCTTCTAAGACACCTAGATAGCCTCCTTTCCCTTCAAAGGGAGGTGTCCTGGTCATATTTGCAGATCGGTATTTGCAGAGGTAATGCCTTGTGTGGCTATCTCACTAGAGGAGAACCAAGCTTGGCTAGAAGCAAGCCTTTTGTGATTCCCATTCTCACAGAGCCACATAATAGAAGAGGACTGTGATCCAAAAGCTAAGCTTTCATTAATGCCAAAATAAAACTCATTTATAAATAGAATGTGAACCAGGTCATTCTTGCCAATCCAAGTTTGTAGACAGTCTCAAATAACAGCTCTAAGCAGTATATAAACTGTTCCCATTCTTCTCAATGTGGTGCTAACTAGGAAATCTAATTATCACAATTTAAATGTCAGCATCATTAAATGTTTTGCTACTGAATACTCTAACAGAAACATCCAGCTAATATGCACTTATTACATTCCCAAACCACCTCCCATATTTTTCACTGTGTGCCAGATGTACCACCTGTCCTCTGCTCAGTCACCAAAACCTCCAGATTCCTCCCTACAATTTTTACTACAAAGTCATGTAGCATTGTCAATCTGACAGCCTGGGATATATCTTGAAAAGCTGGGGAGAAGGTAAATAAAATTTGGTGTTGAAGCAAGGACAGCAAGAAATCCATTGCATACAGCAATACTAATTTAATTGAATATAATACTGGTTTTAATATTCTTTTTTATGTTCAGTTTGACCCAGTAAGATGTTCATGATTGTGTTCATCTGGATCTCATGGCATTTCAGACAGTTTCATTCCAGTTTCTTGAGGAGCTGGTAACAAAGATGTTGGCTAGAGAGATGAGGCAACACGTAAGGGTAAATATTTTCAGAAGAACAGTTGCTGCTGGTTCCTCAGTATAAGCACTTTTCAGTGGTTGTTGCATATGCTGTGCCAGAGGCCATATTGAGCAAATGGTTGTTAAAAAGTTGCAAATAAACTCGTGATTTATTTCACTGTTCACCCAAAGCTTTTTTTTTCCTGTTGAAGATAAGAACCTTTGTTCGAAGCACTTGAATCAAATGGTTGTTTGAAATAAAAATTGAAATTTCAGACTCATTCGTAATCATAGAATCATTAAGGTTGGAAAAGACCTTCAAGATCATTGAGTCCAACTGTTAATAAAGCATTGCCAAGCCCACTACTAAATCATGTTCCCAAGTGCCACACCTACACATCTTTTAAACACCTCCAGGGAGGTGACCACCACTTCCCTGGGCAGCCTGTTTCAGTGCCTGGCAGCCCTTTACATGAAGTTTTACTAAACCTCCCCTGCCACAGCTTGAGGCCATTTCTTCTTTTCCTTTTGATTGGTATTTTGGAGAAGAGGCTGACCACCACCTCATTACAATTTCCTTTCTGTTAGTTGTAGAGAAAAATGAGGTCTCTAGTGAGGCTCCTTTTCTCCAGGCTAAACACCCCCAGCTCCCTCAGCTGCTCCTCACAGGACTTGTGCTCCAGACCCTTCACCAGCTCCGTAGCCCTTCTCTGGACACACTCCAGCACCTCAATGTCCTTCCTGAACTGAGGGGCCCAGAACTGACAAAGGATTTGAGGGGTGGCCTCACCAGTGCCGAGTACAGGGGGGACACTCACTGCCCTGGTCCTGCTGGCCACACTATTGCTGATACAGGCCAGGATGCCATTGGCCTTCTTGACCACCTGAGCACACACTGGCTCATGTTCAGTCACTGTCAACCAGCTCCCAAAGGACCTTTCACCCCAGGCATCTTTCCAGCCATGCTGCCCCAGCCTGTAGTTCTGCAGGGAGTGCAGGACCCAGCACTTGGTCTTGATAGAAGGGCAGTGAAGCTGGTGAAGGTGTGAGCACCCATCTTCATCCATGGGAAGTCGGTTGCTCTGCAAGAATGCTGTAGGAAACAGTATCAATAGCCTTACAAAACTCTAGGTAGACAATATCCACAGCCTTCCCCATATCCACTAAGCACATCATCTTTTCATAGAAGGAGACTGGGTTAGGCAATCAGGACCTGTGTTTCACAAGCCCCTGCTGGCTGATCCCCTGGTTGTCCTGCATGTGTCATGGCATTCAAGATGATCTTCTCCGTGAGCTTCCACAGCACCCAAATCAGACTGACAGACTGACAGGCATCTAGCAACAAGCCTGTAATGACCTAGAGTTTGTATGCACAAAGTGTAGACAAAAATTATTTTACTGAAATGCACATTCTATGCATGAAAAAATCAAGAAATGAAGAGATGGGTTGATGTAAAACCTCCATTGTATGGCTCTGAGCTGCTGAAGAGTTGGATTCCCTTGAAAACCCTGTGGTTGAAGTGCACAATTCTGGCCTTTCTGTCTGCTGCCATGCCCAAAGGGTGCCCATGCACAGCAGCTTGTGTGCCAAAGCAAGTCCTGTGGCTGGAGCAGGCTGAGCTCTCACACAGCTCCTGAACATGTCTGTAGCCAGTAGGTGAATGGTTCTGCCCATGACACAAGCTGATGTCTGTCCCAGGCAGATCTGATCCCAAATATAACATCGGTCAATAGGAAAGACAGATCTAGAACCAGCAGCCAAGGCTTCTTGAGGAAAGGCACAGACACCTAACTTTGGCTGCTGGCAAAGGAATGTGTCCAAAGTAAGAATTGCAACCTGAAGAACCTGTGAACAGAGCATCCATCCTCATGGGTCCTCCACTGATCACCATAGGTATCTTACATTGCAAGCCATCACTTCTCTGAGTCATGGTAATGTCCTTAAAATAACAAAATATATTATAGAATTCATCTTTTGAGATCATGGGTTTGAGGTAAGACTATGAGCTAGAGTTGCAGTCCTGACAAGAAAGACTGTATCTGAATTCCTGATGGCAATACACATTTAATGTGAATTACACTGGACTGCAGAGATGGCAGCAGTCGATGACACTTTAGACTGATTCTCCAGTGTCTCTTGTATCAATAGATGTATAAACAACTGCCCCAGGAACTGTGCAAATGGAGCAAAATGAACAACCAGGTCTGTGAACTATAGCCTTCTTTCCACATGTGAGACACGGGTTACAAAAAATGTCTCCCTGATGATGTCATCTTGGACAGGAAGATAAAAGAGAGTTTCTTTTGTCAAGGCACCTGTACTAATCACATTCTCTCTGTCCTTTAGATAATATCACTGCTGTCAAAATCAAATTGAATACTTTGTAGTTTCAAATCAGGAAACATGAGTGTTCTCTCAGAATAATCTCTAGGTGAGATTCAAATTGCAATTCCCTTTAAAATGTAGGCCACTCCAGTCTGTTGTTCCGAGGTTTTCCAACTCAACAATTTGCTTGAAAAAGGGAAGGCACAGTTTTCACTGATACCCACTGTAGACTTCAAATAGATGCTAATTGTGATTTTGGAAACAACTAATCAATGAGCACATTAGCATAGGGACTTTATCTCCCATATAACTGGCATATAACTTCAAAAATCCCCTCATTTGGTACACCAAAGAGGTCCTCTATTCACTTAAGTTGATCAGCTCAATACCTCCTCCTCTGAACTTAGTGTCTCAACCAAAAACTGTAGTGTGGGCTACTGCTTGTTTTGGGCTACTTCCAAGAGCTAATTGATAGCTTTTTGGATGGAGCTTTGCCATTATTTTTGGAATGATACACCAATGAGAAAAAAAAAAAATATTCATAGCCAATCCACAGACAGCAAAGATCTCTGGTGAAGAACTTGGTGAGGAACCATAAGAGAACAATTGAGATGGAAACAGCATTGGATTTCTAAGGGTATTTTGTTCTTGTTATATCTTTTCATCTCTTTCCAGTCTGCTGATGCTCAGAGCAGAGAGTGTGTGGTCTCATTGCAGCCATCCAGAAGGAGAGAATTAGTGGTCTGCTCCATGACAAGATTAAAGAAGACAGACTTGTAAAATAAATAAAAGTTTAGTTGGATACGAGCATTGTCAGTGGGAATGAAAACCAACCCAAATTTTAAAGTACTATTTAAAAAGCTACCCATTCACAGAGGAAAAAATTAGAAAAATAACCAAATATTCAGTAGTGGGTTAGATCTTAAGCCTCTCTAGGGAAAAATAGTCTCCAGAGGTGAGTGGAATCTTAGCTCCTGGAGCATGTCTGCGGCAGGATCTGGAGCTCATCTGTGAGTTTCAGGATGGTGCTGGCTGGAAGCGCAGTATTTCCAAGCAGGCAATGCTTTATTGTGTGCCATACTGCAAATACTTTTGCTGTTCTGATCTTACCAGACTGTGAACTATTTTCTTTCCTGCTCCTGGGGGATCTCACAAAGGAAAATTATAAACAAACAAACAAAACCCTTCTCTTTGTTCCCATGTCCTCTGACTGTTCAGTGAAGTTCTCCTGTGAAGAAGGGGCCTGAACTGCAGCTGAATGGGCAAGCTGAGCTGAATAAATGCATTTTGATGAGTTGAGATCTCAGAAGTCCTCAGTGGTAGAAAGTGCATTGATACAGATCCATCAAAGCATTTTAAAACTATGTCTAAGGCTCTTAGTACTGGTGATATTTGACCTATAATGAAAGTAATTTACTTGGCATCATCCCTTCCAGAAAGAAAACACACTAATGGCTTGTTATTTGATAAGTGATCTTAGTGGAAACATTTCTCATTCTTGAATAAGGTTTTCATCCATAAAGACAGTATCAAATCAATGGTAGAGGTCCTTGCTAAAGTGAAAAAGTATTTGGAGACTCTTTGAAAAGTCCTTTCCTTTGGCTCAGATAGTTTGCATAAAGCAACATGATGAGGTTTCCACTTTGAAAACTGTTTTCCCTGAATATAGGATAAAATTTTAACCAAGAAAATATATTTTACCTGATATATCTTTTGCTCTAATAAATTATTTCTTCTTGCAAATGGTCTACTAATCAAAATAAAAAATGAATGTACTTTTTATTCTACCCATGTATGCTATTGTAATTTTACTTTGTTCAGCTACTATAAAAGGGACTTCTTTTTTTCCTCAACTGTCTTTCTTTCCAATTGAATAAATATATAAACAAAATATGTAATACAAAACACATACTGGAAAAAAATTGCTTAAATGTAGAAATTAGAGGAACTAATATGGTTTCTGCATTATTTATTTTGCAAGGAGCAAAAAATGCTGGCCAGGAAGTAGCTGAGTCATATTAACCTCTGCCAGCCTGAAAGCTGGAGACACTCAGAGACGATTGTAGGCAGCTCTAAAGCTGCCCCAGGTAACTGCAGTGCAGAACTGGATGAGGTCGACTTTAGTAAAAGGAAAAGCGCATAATGTCTGGAGAGATGAGGGATTGCAATGGCTATTTGTTGGTCTTTGAAGAAAAAATTTTTCCCAAAAACCTCATGTTTGTGTTTACCAGCGGTACCAAAGTTCACTGGTGGAATTTTTTATGAAAACATGGTTCTTAAATAAGTACTGCAAATTCTTCAAAGAAAGCCATTTTGAAAAAATGAACAGTAGCATTTGTAATGGCTAAGGAACAGAAATCTCTTAGGTACCTCACAGTATTCGCCTAAACTGCTAGTAAAGAAGATTCAGATGTATTTTCTTTATTTTATTTCCTAATTCACTTTTCTTTGTTAACAAATGCTATTTTCTTATCATTTTTACATGGTTGAATTAATCAAGACTAGTGAGAATAGCCCTATTTCTATTCAGAAAAAAAAAGAAAAGATAAGAACCAACCACAAGAGTCATCCTCATCCTGGTAAGAGTTACTCAGATGTGCTGTTTGCTTAATAATAAGAGGAGATAAAGTTTTCTATTTTACTGGAAGCACGCACTGTGTTTGGAAACATTCCTTATCTCTCTATGTCCTAAACACCAATGTGGAAATTGAGAAATGGCCCCTCCTGTTACACACATATGGGAGATGATCTGCAGCCTGCAGGATGCATTTGGTTGTGCCAAACAGTTCCTGCTACTCTTAAATCCTGAAGGATTATTGTTCAAAGGAAACTGGAAACATCCAAACCCATGTCTCACATCCTGGAGGTTTTAGAGTTTCCATGGGATTAATTATTTACTGGGACCTAGTTTGGGTCTGGATTACAGTGAGGGAAATTGCATTTGAGTCTGACAGCACAATATTCACCTCTCTCAAGTGTGAACTCAGCCATCGGTGTCTGCATCAGCCGCATCAACCAGTCAGCAACTGGAATAAAATTTGAAATACTTTAGGAGAAATTGCTGATGGTTTTCTGCCTAGAAGCAAGATAAAACAGATTATATCTGCAATTCTGAGGCAGTCTTTTAATTCTGAAATGGTAATGTTTTCTAGACCAAAATACAGTTAAACTGAGGAACAGATAAAAATGGATAATAAATTATACTAGTTTATTGTATGTCTTTTGATAACATTTTCTAGACATAAGTTTGTGGGACTGAGGTTATAAATCTATAAAGGTTTTAATTATAGAATTCTGAAGTTAAGAATATTGAGTCTATGCTGTCAAATCTTTAATTCTGAGATGCTTCTCTCCTGTTAATAAATGGAATGATTTTGCCAAGGAATGTCATTGATTTTTTTTTTCCATTTTGCATTTCATTCATGACCACTTTCATTTTTCAGAAAAAAACACCCATTTCTGCAACAACGAAATTTATTGGCGAGTTGAACTTCTACTTACTTTTACTGTAACATCCTTCTTACTTCATGGTAAAGTTATTCCATAGGATTTTCTCTCTGTGTAGTGACTTACTTTAAAAAGGATAATGGACAGAAAAATCATGCAATTCTTACAAATCTCTGACATTGATGTAGAATGCTTTAATGCAATACAAATGGAAAGTTTCTGTGTAAGACTTTGGAAAAATTATCCTGTTTAGGCTGCAACAGTCCATAGCATCACAAATTCATCTTCATTGTGGTGAAAAGTCTCTCAGCTGCTTGAACTCTCTCTCAGTCATTATCTTACATCACAGTAACCTTTGGTAGTCAATACATATTAGCCATTTTCCTTCTGTTTATTATAAATCTGAATTAAAATCTCAAATCCTGTTCCAATAACCTGCTTTATTAGCTTTATTGTAGGCATGAGATCTAGTCTATAATGTTCTAATAGAGGGGAGCACTTAATGGTTGTATATAAAAGTAATTTCATTCCTTTAGAAGCTTTACTGAGCAAGGTGCTTGAGGATTAAAATTGTCCATAATGTTATCAAAAGAATGTAAAACATATTGAAAAAGTTTCATAAACAACATAAAAATGTGCACATTTCTCTTATCAAGATAAAAGGTTACAGAGTAAATGCAAACTGACAAGTTTAATTCCAATATTAACTTTAAAGGCACAATACATCCTCTGAAGTAGCACAATCACAGGCTTATCAGAGAAGTGGTGACACATAAACCACATGACTGATCTTCTTCCCAAGCTGCTGATCACATTTTTCAGTGGCTTTCTAGTTTCCTGCACAGGTGTCAGGCTCCGCTCCCTGCCAGGGCAGATCATGGACCCTCCACCAAAATCAGTGCCTCACACCCCTTTACACTACCCATGACTGTGGCATATGGCATGTATGACATGGGATGGCAGGTGTGGTTGCAAGCAGTTTGGAAAGATTTTTAGAATAAAAATTCATTTATGAATTACAGACTGACAAAACGAGTCTTAATCGCTGCAAGCAAGATAGCCTGCTGGATTACGTGTGTAAGGCTTAGTGTAGTGGGACTGGATGCCATAAATAATTCATAGAAAAAGTTATGCCTTTCACTAAAATAATACATAGATGGATATGTATATTCATTTTTTATTCTTTAAGGATTTTATATGTTCTCTAGTCTGCATACAAGTGACACTCAGAAGTCAGAAAACATATGACCCTTCCTACATTGCTAATATCCCAGAATACAAGACTTCTGCTCTTTATATGCTCTTTTAAGCTGTCTCACTGGAGTGATGACCACAAGAAGTAACCATTCAGTCTCACCCATATAACCCCACACTATTTACAGGTAGGGTTTGGCTGTGTAATTAGAAATATTTCTATGCCTAGTCTCCATATTTTAATATCCATGCTAGAAGTCATAATTAAAGCTAATTGCTGTCTTCTGTTGGGCCAAGACTCCAAAGTGGACAAGCTGTATGCTTTGCTTACAGCTTCATTGTCTTTGCAGCAACACTTGAAAAATTAGGTTTTCAGTTATGAAAAGCTATTTTCCTCCACTCATATGGTTAAGAATGATGCTACAGGTTTTAAAGAATTACTGAGCTTAGGCATATCCATTCTGCTGCTTTTGCAGTTGTGTACATTTGATTTTAGTGTGTGCAGTTAATAAATTGTATAAAAGCAGTTAAATATGTCAACATATTTGTAGCTATTGAGTCTAATTGATGCTATTCTGTATTTCTTAATGCATTACCTATTGTTTGCAGGATCTATTTCATCTTTCAGCTCATTTGAAGTCTTTTGTTTTTTAAGTAGGGCCCTCATGAATGTTAATAATCTTTTTTTCTACTGTAATAAGTGAGAAGTCTATTTGAGGTCCTATTTTAATAATTAGTTTTGATCCTTTTAGTTGAAATTTAAAATGAGATTAAAAACAGATTTCATGTTGATACTCACCCAAGACAAACGTTATCTCACTAAGGAATTACCATCTTCTCTCTTTCAGTCACTACTGGGGAAGGGCTGAACTGATTTTCTGGATTTTTTTTAATGATATGTGCCACTTGTCTTGTGATAACTTTTGCAGCTGTCAGGAAGTTTAACCCTTCCTCTCCAGAATTTGAAATCCGTGGTCTAATGAGGGATAACAGTATGGTCTGAAAACACATGTAAAGTCCTGAAAACACACGAAGTCCTGCTTCAAGCATTTTTTATTTTTGCTATAACATGCCCTGCAGATTATGAATCTTAAGTATGTGCAATGATTCTTTTGCAACCAATCCAAGATCCATGCTGCTAAATCACATACAATAATCTAAATGGTTTTAATAGTAACTGTCACAGTAACTGCAATGGCATTGAGGAATGACATAGCCATAATATAAAAGCTGTCAGGAAGCACCTTTACAAACTTTCTGATCCTCAAAATGTTTTCAGTTCACTTGTCATCTTTATTTTTTCAACTATAAAAGCCAAAGTTTTAAAAGAAAATTGTGAAAAGGCAGCTACACAAGCATGCTCTGCTTAATGTCTTAGGCTTCTTGGCAGCTCACATCAAAACAAGCCCAGCCTTACCTACAGCTGGACCTGGCTCTCCACATCTGTCCTAGCCCACCTATATCAGTAGATGCAGTGCCCATCTGGCTGGAGGCTGTCCTCTGAGGGCCACCCAGCGGGACATGTGGCCAGGAACTGTGAGAGGGAGAGCACAGGCTCGGCAGAGCAGGACAAGCCCCACAAATCACAGCACCTGCCTTGGAACTAGCTCTGATCCCCAGCTATTGCAAAGGGCAATGATAAGCCCCTACTACTGCACATTGTCAAGAAAAACAAAAAAGAAAGAAAGAAAAGCAAGAGAGAAGGAAAAAAAAAGCCAGAAAACGAGGGAATCTGCAGTTTGCAAATGTTTGTATGATTTCGATCTGTAGGCTCATCCCAAACTCCTGAGGCTCTGAATCCTTCTGCTTCTCCTTCCCTCTCCCTACACGTCAAAGCTTACCTCCCACTTCAGAGAGCTATGTACCCTTCCCAGCCCAGCCCTTGGCACAAACCAGGTGCATGAGAAGACAGAAACGGGGAGCTGCCACGCTGTGCTTTGAGTATGAGTCCTCAGCATTGCAGTGGGGTGGCAAGAGGCAGTGACCTATAGTGGATATGCCAAATAATATTCCAAACAAGTATTCATCTGTCTTTAACTATGAGGCACCTGTTCGTTCAGAGGATTAAGGCATATGTTTGTATCCCCCTGCGTTGCTAGACTTCTTCTGTGAGTGTTGGCACAGAAATGCAGGCTAGAATTTTCACCTTCAGATTGGAGCTATTTTTGTTCTATCAGTGAAAAAGCCCAAATTACAAACAGCCATCTAAGAGTACAGAAGCATAATTTCCACCGTCAAATTAAAAAAGGTTTAGTCAGACATGACAAAAAGCATTTTATGTGAGCTTCACGAACACGTTCAGAAGAAAAGATGGATTTTCAACAAGCTGAAAAGGGACACATTAAAAGCAAATGTAATGAAGCTTTGCTGCTCTGGTACTGTATAGCATCCTGAAGGGATTTTTCATGTCACTGGGGTAGAGAGCAGTGCTCCTCTTGAAGCATTTCCCTAGACAGCCTCAGGAAATCAAGCTGTGACACACATCTGGATAGCTCTGTACACAAATGGCATCGCATTTAGAGATGGAGTTGGCAAGGAAAAAACTGTAGTCCATGCACCATTATGCATTTCTGCAAATTCTCAGTTCAACAAGAAACATAAGTAGACTGAACAGCTTTGTCAGCAAGTGAATATTTTTCTATGCCACAGACCATCAGATATAAAACTTTACCTGGAGAACCATCTACAGGACAGTTGGCTAATATTTTCCCATTTTGAAAAAGATATCAAATCAGAAATCTTCAAAAAAGCACAGTAGGAAATATGAAACCTAGTAGCATGGCATGATCCACTATTTGCACTAAAATAATAGGTAATAGTAGGAAAATTAATACATTCAGAGAAATCAGAAGAGCTCAAAAATTCATCAGACTGGAAGTATTTAAGCAGCTGAAAGGGTTATTCATACAAATTAGATGTTGCTTTACTGTTTATCCCTAAAGGAAGAAAGGTTTCATAACTTTGTAGGAGAAGCTGTATTGCTCCAAGGCTGCAATACACATCTTTTTCAGTCTGTTTTGTGAGAGGAGTTCTAATTGACAGCAGGATGGGACTCTAGCCTGCTTTATGGAAGACTGATTTAAGTGCTGTAGGTTATATGGTGTTGCAGTTAGATAAGGCTGCTCCTTGCAGGAAGCCAAAGTTCACAGAGTTCTAGGGCTGCTTCAAGTCGACATTGTTTTTACAAGTTGGGGAAAATCTGTTTGTTAAAATAGAAATATTTTTTCCACTGCAACACAGAAGGACAAGACAGTTAGAAGCTGTCTTCCTGTTTGTGAGATCCTTTTCTGGGCTTTTCAGGGTTGGAAAGAAAAAAAAAGTCATTTGTTCTTGGCTACCTTTCTGAGGCCACACACACACTCTGCCTGTCCAGTTGCCTGCTTGGTTTGTGCTTCTTTCCACCCACAAGCTAATGCAAAGCTTCAACCGAATCAATGCCCCATTTCCTGGTTTTGCAACCAATTTCCAGTGAAATCCCTCTAGCCACATGGCTGAGCTTCCAATCCAGCCTTCCTATATTGTGTTGCACCTTGGGCGGTGGCTTGTCTTGTTTCAATTACCACTAAATAAATGAGACTTTAATTCCTCTTTCATTTCATCTAAAAGAAAGACGATCAGCATGCCCTTCCACTTCAGTGTGGTCTGGGATTGTCCAGACTTCACACTTGCAGGCAGCCACCAGTTCTGTCCAAAAACACAATATGCCTCCTGCATATTCACATCAACCAGACCAAGGACAGATGTTTCTCTGGTTTTACTGCACTTTTGGCCTGGACTGATGAGCCATTATAAGGCAGAATGGCCAATCTGCAATACTGGCATCTCCTTTGCTTTGACATAGCTTTCAGATTGAAAATCATCTAATTTGTTTTAATTTGAAACACAGGAGTGTATGTCTTCCATCCCAAACTTTGAACAGAAGTATTTTCATTTCAAACTAAAGAATATACATACTTGGCAGCGCTAACTGAGAGATCCATGTGGACTTATTTAATTTTTCAGATTAACTCAGAAATAAATTTGATGGCAATGGATGAAAAAATGCTCTTTATTTTACAAGCATAATATGGTTTTAATATGCTGGCATGTTGTTAATGATGCGTAACATATTTCCGTTCATCAAAGTCAGAAAATGGGATTGCAGTGGAGCCATTTGTTGTTTTCTCATTGAGAAGTAGGAAGAATGTGCTCTGTGCGGTATCTGAATTACTCACAGAATCACAGAGTGGCTGAGGTTGGAAAGGACCTCTGGAGGTCACCTTGTCCAACCCCCCTGCTCAAGCAGGGACACCTACAGCAGATTGCCCAAGGCCCTGTCCAGATGGCTTTTAAGTATTTTCAAGGAGGGAGACTCCACAACCTCTCTGGGCAGCCTGTGCCAGCGTTTGACTGCCATTGCTGTAAAAAATATGGGTTTTTTTGTGTTCAGATGGAATTCTTTGTGATTTAATCAAGTGCCTCGTGTCCTGGCACTGAGAATCACTGAAGAGAGCCTGTCTGTCTCATCTTTGTTCCTTCCCATCAGGTATTGACATACATATGTAAGATGCCCTTTCTCTTCACCAGACTAAGCAGTCCCTGCTCCCTGAGCCTCTCCTCCCACCTCAGAAGCTCAGATGCATTAATGACCTTTAGGGCCGTTAGCTGGACCTCTGCAGTACATCTGTATCTTTTCTGTACTGGGGAGCCCAGAGCTGGACCCAGCACTCCAGCTGTGGCCTCACCAGTGCCGACCAGAGGGGAAGGATCACCACCTTTGACCTGCTGGCTACACACCTCGTCATGCAGCCCAAGGTGCCACTGACCATCTTTGCAACAAGGGCCAGTTGCTGCAATGAAGGTCACATCACTGGCTGGTGATCAGCTGCTCATATATCAGAACCTCCAGGCCCTTCTCTGCTCATACACCAGAACCTCCTGGCCCATCAGGACCTCCAGGTTGATCCAGCTGATCAACCCCCAGCCTGTACTGGTGCTTGGGGTTGTTCCTCTCTAGTTACACTTTGCAATTTCTTTTTATTGAAGTACATGAGATCCTTACCTGCCCATTTCTCCAGCATGTAAAGGTCCCTCTGGATGGCCACACAACCTTCTGGTGTATCTGCCACTCCTCCCAGTTTTGTCTCATCTTCAAAGTTGTATTCTGCCCCATCATCCCAATCATTAATGAAGAGGTTACAAGGTACTGGCCCCCACCATTGAGCCCTTGTGTGCTAGGGACTTGTCCTCAACTGGACCTACTGCCATTGACCACAACACTCTGGACCTGGTCATTCAGACAGTTTTCAGTCCACCTCACTGTCCTTTTACCTAAGGTATATATTGACAGCTTATTTATGAGGGTCTTACAGGAAATAATGTCAAATGCCTTTCTTGCCTTGAAAGGTTTCAGGGTAAACAATGTCCACTGCTCTCCCTTCATCCAGTGAGCAGGTCACCTCATTGCAGAAGCCTGTCAGACCACTTAAAAATACACATAATGTATTTCTTGCTATTTTTTTTAGGGGTCAAGTTATGGAGCCTGAAAAAGCAGCATTTCATGACATTATGACAAGACCATAATTCACAATAGTTTATTTAAAGTCTTTTCTGTACAATTCAATAGATATGCACTACAGATTGTTATTATTATAAAATTAATTTAATTTATTCACTAAATAATGAGACAATCAATAAATAAAAGCTCAGAAGACATAGAAATGGCTTTTTCATTTGCAATTTTAAAACAAAAAATGACATTTTCTTATCAGCAGTGAAAAATTGCTCTCCTGACATGGGCAAAGAATGATGCTAAAGTAAATTCCTTTCACTGAATGAAAATATGGTGTGGGTTGAATTTAAAATTTTAAACAGCATGATGTGGACATGCAATTATAGTCATAGCTAGCAATAAACGACCAGTTAGATCATCTGGTCAAGTCCCCTGCCAATGCTAAATTGAATTTTTTATGCAGGTTTTATTTTTTTAGGCAGTCTGGACACCTTCAGTAAATGTGATAAATACATTTTTAAATAAAAGTTATTTTGTGGTGTCTCAGAAGCCTGGAGAGAGAGAGAGAAAGAGAGAGAAAGAGAAGTATCACTTCAAACTACTCACTGTTGATACATCAGGTTAGTCTCATTTCAGCTTTACAAGGAAAAGCTGACAAGCTTTAAAGGAGGCCTCACTGCACAAAGAAATCGATGGTAAAGTGCACATTGATTTCAATAAATCTCTTTCAGTCACCAAACCATATATTAGCTGGGGAAGGGATGCTGCCTCTTCCTGTCTTTTTGTCTTTAAACATCATGTGCACTGATGATGGTATAAAAATAAAGCTCGGGATAGCTCTAATCTCAGGTAATAATGGTCTCCAGTTTGAAAGCAATCCTCAGGGACTGGCAAATTATAGCTAACACTGCCCTGGTCCCTCTAACAAACTCCAATTTAAAATGACCAGGCAGGGACAAAGCTGCTCCTGAGGTGTAGAGTTTCCTTTACTGGAAACAGAGCATTTAAACAAGTGCTCTTGGATTTTGCTGTAAGCAGGTGAGCTGTCACACCAGGATAGTTTTCAGGAACATGTTGCCATGGCACACCAGTGAGGATTGGTGCCATGGTGGAAGATCTGCAGGATGCCCCTGGAGCCAGAGGGTGCCAACAGCCAGTGCTGCCAGCTGATGTGCCAGTGATGGTGGGGGTGCAGAGACTTTTCAGGAAGGCCGTTCTGCAAAGAAAACATCATCTGCATGGTATTTTGCTGTAGTATTCGTTACCACTTTTATGTGAACCTAAACTTAATAGCAAATCTGCACCTCTGGCCTCACCCTCAGAGCACAGATCTCAGGAAAATGTTGGACTCCTCCTTCAGAGTATGAAGTTCAGTTGCTGCCAGTCCCTCTCCCACCACTTGACCTCCTGGAAGTGTGTTAATAAGCAGTGGCAGATGAAGCATTATTAATTGGGTTCATTTAAAGGAAAAAACACACCGTTGCCACACAAATAATACAGAGGGCCCATAAGAGTTTGGATATATGAGGCCAGCCCACGCTAGGAACTGCTGAAATGTGTGGAAATAATGATGCTCTCTGGTGTAAATGGCTCTTTAGAACGATGCTGCAAATTCTTCCCTTCATTCATCACCCTGTTCTCACAGGCTCTGTGCTCTCCTGAGCCAGACCCCTGGGGTATCCTGTGTTCATATCACGGTCAGAGATGAACGTCCTCTCTGTCGCAAGGATTCAACTTTTTATCACCTATTTACCACAAGTTGTCATGTCAGGTTACTGTAAATCAGATTAACATTCTTCTAATGCAGACTTTACAGGGAATACTTGGCAGGGGAGTTTCAGAAAGGGGTGCTTAGGATGGTAATTTTAGTCAGGAGAGACTCCCATACAGTGTGCTAAAAGCACTAACCACAATATAAGCAAAAAAAAAAA
>VXBC01010655.1:308915-323025 GCA_013399945.1 Ploceus nigricollis
GGCGCGGGGGGGGTGGGTGGCGGGGGCGGGGAGGGGCCGCGCGGCGCAAGCCGGAGCGCGGCCGGGGGAGCATCCTCTGGTAAGCCCAGTCGGTGCTAATGAGGCGCTGAAACCCCTTTTTGGGGCTTGGGGCCAGTCGTGATGAAGCCGCAAGATTTTGCGGACGGCGGGGTCGGTGCTGCTTTAGCATTAAAAATGTCTAATAGTGGATATTAATGAGGTGTTCCCCACCTCCCCTCCCCCCTTTTCCCTACCTTTTCGGATGTTTAAAAAAAAAACCCGAACTACTCAGCTGGTGACATTTACATTTCTGTAGTAACAGCAATTCATTAGAAAAGTGATACTAGCAGGAAAATGAAAAGTAGTAGTAATGGAGCCCCGGGGGTGGTTGCAGATAGCGCTGAGGGACCGTAGCCCTCCCCCCGCCCCCCGCTCCCCGGCAGTGGACAGCGGCGTGGGGGAGTCGGGGGCGTTTGCGAGCCTGTGGGAATGCGGGGGCCTGGGAGCGCAGGGTGCAATGCAGAACTGGAAGCGCCGAAACTCTGCATTTTGTGCATAGTTCAGTGCTGGGTGGCCATTTTTCTAATCTTTTTCCTGACAGGCTGTTGGATCCCCAAAATGCTCATTTGGGACTTGAAAGAAGACCACCTCAGGCTCCTCTACCCTTTTGTTAGGGCTGTTTCGATGCCAAATACTTGTGGTTTTGTATTCCAAACGGGTGATCCTTCATCAAGCTTTAAACCACGTTAACATGTAGCTAGCCATTTGTGAGGAGGATCTTTTTCCCCTTCTTCTCTCTGGAGTTTGTATGTTTGTTCCTGTTACTTCCAGGGAAGGATTTAGTCCCTAGTATGATGGCTGAAATGGTGGCACGCAATTCAGTGTGCTGCCAGATGCTTACCTTCTTTCAGAGTTTGGGATAGGCTCAGGCAGTATTAAAAGCTTGCTAAGAGCATACTGTTATATGATTTCCTCCATTTTTGGGATCTGTGAGAAGCAGTCTAAAAATACTGGATCATCATTCCTCATACTTGTAACTACAAGACTTTCAAAGAACTGTTCTTAGACATGCACCTTTTCGCCCGCCCCCCCTTCTGAATTGAGCAGTTTTTAGCATCAAATCCTCATTATTACACAGGGTTGGGTATTTTAACTTGCTGAAGAGATACCCTCTAAAGTTCCTAGAAGCACCCAACCTTTGCCAAGTGCCGTAAACCTGTGCAGTTTGTGCAAACTAGTCAAGAAAATGGCCTTTTCTTGTTTGTTTTTTTTTTTAATTGGGAAACAGGCTATCATTATCTCAGTACTACTTCTGTCCTTCCTGCAGCAGCATTTATTTCAGCATATGAAGTTTCTTGAAGTCCCTTGCTCAAATATTGGTTGCACATTACTGCCCAGAACTAGCTTAGGAAGGCACTTTACTATCTCATGCAACCTTATCTGCCATTCCACAACTTCATAACAAACCCATTGGAACATGAAATGACCTTGGAAAGGTATCTTTCAATCTGACACGAAGCATTCTCTTAACAGGGAACAGCACTGCTCCACAAAGAGCTGATGTTTTCAAATTGATACTTCTAAACTGATTTTATTGTTTTTTTTAAAGAGGGAAGGGAGATGGGTGGAATATTGAATTGGAAAGGAAAATATTTTTTTAAAAACAAACCCACTCAGCTGAAGTTGAAGTACCACTCAGCTGTAGAAGGAGGTGTATTAAGAATGTACATATGATAGTGATACTTAAGTCTAGCGTGAAAACAAGTCTTTAATTTTAATCAAAGAAAAACAGCATTTCCTCTTCCAGTTCTGATTTGCTCATTCATAAGATCTTCAAAAGCCCAAATTATTAGTGGGATTAATTGAAAGCTAGTTGGGTGTGTCAAATGGAGAAAAGAAGTGATGAAGTCTGAAGGAAGCTTTACATTTAGTTGTTTTGTTCTTGATATCATAATGTGATGCTTCTATATGGAAAATATTCCAGGACCCTTTCAGTCCCCAAAATACTGCTCCTCTGGAAAAGCTGCAAGAGCACTTGAGAATCAGCAGCAGTCAAGGGGGAGCCTTGCAGCTGTTGGGGAATTAATGGAGGGGGTGCCTGGCCAGTAAGCTAAATGGGATTTTGGCCCAGATGCTGGACTTGACACATCAGGCCTTGCAAAAGGGTGGCGGGTGCTTTCGTGCCCGTGGTGGTTTCACCTCTCAGTGAGATGGTGCCTCCCGTAGGGCAGTGCGGAGTCCCAGCCTCCCACCGCGCTCCAGCCTCGGGAGCTCAGGGTATGAGTGCCACCTGCTGGGTGCTGAGCCACTTTATATAAATTATACATCGTTTATGCATATGCATGATGCATTTGTGTTTACATACATATGCTATGTTTATGCATGTATTTATTTGCATGCAGGTGTACAGCTTTTCCACAGACATGTTCTTGGGTGAAACTGTGAAACCTTGCTAAGACAGACCTGAAGTTCCTCACCTTCTGAGGACTTAGCACAGCTTGTGTTTGGTGACACTCAAACAGCACTTGGGCTTTGTATTTTAGGGGTAAAGGGGAAATTTTGATACTGCTGACGTTGAATGCTGCCTTTGTTTTACTGAAGGCAAATGGGAATTTTCAGCTCTATAGCTCATGGCTTGTGGTGTGGTAAGTTTTCACAAGCACCTCAATGGTCAGAGATACCTGGCTGATGAGGTAGAACTGAAATGGAGGCCCAACAAACCAAACTCCACTTTGTCATGTATCAAATGTAAAATCTTCACAGCACTGCTGATTTCATATTTTTCTTCATCTTGACTCACATATGTCCAAAAGATTTACGAGCATCCCACCTGGATACGAAATATCACTTCTCATTTAAATTAACTGCAGACCTATAAGACTTGCAGAATATTGATGGACTTTTTTTTTTTCCATTTTAAAGAATACATTTTTCATATTCACTGTCTAACGTTTGCATAGAAGAGTAAAATATAAAAGTTTGATTCTGACCCAGAATTGCTACTGAAGGTGACACAATAAATCCAAATCTGACATCATTCCCATCAATGACTTTCCAATTTCCACTAGCTTCCATCTCTCCTAGCCTGCTGGGGTGTTGGCTGGAATGATGTTTAAACACCAGTTTGATACAGCTGAATACTGAGTGATATCACTTGCAGCACCAAGGCTTGTAGTTGTTCTGTGTTGTACTGACAGTGTTAGGGAAAGATGCGCAGCCCTGGGTACTGGGACTTTGTTGGACATCTAACATCATTAAGGCTTTATTGCTTACTTATTTTGTGGTGTGCTGGTGCCAGATGAGTCTTTTACTCTGTCTGTGGATTAGGAGTGGGTCCAAGCTGAACTATAAAAGTTTTCAGGAAACTTTTAAATGCTTTCAGCTGGAAAACCTATATTGATGTACTCTTGTGATAAATTGATAAAACGCTTCACATGGTTTTGAAAGCGTATTCCACCACTTGAGATCTGTACTTTCAAGAGTGCATAACAGTCAGGAATGAGTTGATGGAGCAAAAAGCAAGTAGTGTAATTGCAGAGTTCATCTTAAAGTGTGATTCTAGCAAAAAAAAAAGGCACCTGCCATATCAAGACGGATTACAAGATAGGTTTTTGAGGAAGGGGACCCAATAATAATGCATAACTCAAGTTCACTGTCCCCTAAAACGTTCACAGTTAATTTGATGCTTGACAAATTGTGATTTCAGTGTCTGGTGAAGAAGCAATTGACCCTAAAATTGCTGCCTGAAGCTGAACCAACGTTTTCAGTTTCATAACCAGTGTCATGCAAAAATAGTATGTGAAGAGGAACACGGGAAATGCAGAATGTCCCTGTGGTCTTGCTCTTATGTATCTCACCTCCCCCTGACCCAAGCAACTGGCATGTGGTGTAGGCAGTGGATGCTGCTGCAATTCTCAAGGCAATTTACATCTCATTCATTCATCCATCCCATTATGGTATATTGTGACCTTTTTTTCCCCCACCCAAATCTTCTGAGCTGACAATGGAACTCTGCCCCTTATAATGTGTCAAACTTCAACAACCACCTCTTGTTTTCACTCAGAAGTGTATCTGCAGTATTGTCAACAGGCATGCTGCTCTCCTGTCCCCTCCCCATTCTAAATAAACCAGTTCAGCAGCTCTCCTGCACGAATTCTGCCAGCTCTGAGTCATCCATACATTTTTGTTTTGTTCCTTCCTGGTGTTTTTGCATACCATGTTTCCCGCCATTCCCACCTACTCAACATCTGCTTTCATGTGACCTCTCATATCCTGATAAATTCGTTAATGTGAAGCTTGCTCCATGCCGCCATAAAAATCTCACTTTCCTTAATATGAAGTCCCGTGTCCAGTCAGGTGACTCAATGGCCTTTACAGTCCTTGGGAGTACCTTGGAGTCGTGTCTGCTCCAGTAAAAATGTTCTCCCAGTAATCTCAGCTTCCCTTGCACAGGTAAAAGACAGGTAATATCTTGAGGGCAAACTGTAACTACAGTCACACTGACAGTAAAGGTGCATGGTTGCAGCTCTGGGGAAGGACTGGGGTACACAAGACTGACAAGAGAAATCAGAAATGAAGGCAAATCTTTTGCAATCTCTTTTCCCTTTCTTCTCCAATATTCTTCACATGAAGGCACTGGAATGGCTCCTACTGTAAAAGCACTCCTACAGAAACAGCAACAACAACAAAAAAAAGTTGTTTGCTAGCAAAGTGGTAAATATGTGAGCAATCATCTTCCTTTTTCTGCAGCCTTTCATGCTGTCTTATTAATGGGCCGTGAAGGCTGAGGAGGAGGTAACTCATCAGCCATTATCCATCGAGTAGGGGGGAGCTGCAAATTAGTTGCTTGTGCCAGTTTTGTTTTCTTTTTTGACACCAACAGATAAATTTGCCTTCATATGGCATAGTTTCTGCAGAGATCAAATAGAAACCACATCAGGGGCTGTGCTGGTGGCTCACTGCTCTCCTGAGTTTCTTTGAGATTTATGGAGGTGAAAATGAAAGTCCCTTTACTGGGACCCAGCAGAAGAGCATTGAGTTGTGAGGATGACTTCCTGAGAACAGTTGGTTTGAAGAATTTGGGTGGTTGAAACACGTGAACTGAGAAGATACATCGCAATCTGTTGGAAGGGACTTTGCAATGGCCTTTGGCTTTTTGATATCTCGTCAGCCTTGGCCTGGTGATCAATCTGATGGTCACAGAGGTGCTGGGAGATGATGACCGCATTTCCTTCAGTGCCTCCTTTCCTTCCACCTCAGGCTTTAGCACTGTCCTCGCCTGCTCATCTGTGCTCAGGACCTTGTGCACTTCCTGAACTTGCACATGCAATTGATTTCTCTAGTCAAAAGAAGAGTATGCCTTTGTCTGCCCTTACATACACACATGCAGTTTGTTTAGGTTAACCCATAGCAATTGGCATTTTGTACTGACCTCTTTGAAGCATTTCGTCTCCAAAGGAATAATAATGAAAAAAACCCCAACCAAACAGAAAAGCAAAAAAACCCCGAATGCTAAATTGGTCGAGTGTTTTGGAACAGTTGCCAAAAGAAATCAATGCTGAGCCTGGGAAAGCTGTAAAATTCTTTCTTGGGTTTTTATTAGTAGGAGAGAAGTGACACACACTGAGTTTGGTCACTCAGACACTGTTCAAAGTCCAAATTGAAAAAAAAAGTTGTTTGAGCTTGGGTGTTCTTGATGGTTTGCAGATGTGTAATAGTGCATAGATACTCAGCTGTGGGGTAGGCTGCAGGTCCCCTTAATCGCAAAGAATAAATTACCAATCCTCCATCCATGACTGAGGATTCTGAAACTGAGCAATCGCTGTGGTGTCTTTGCCTTACTTCCTTGCCAAATGTTACATCTCCTCATCAAGGATTTAGAAATGTCAGCAGTATAAGAGAAAATAATATACCTTTTTCTATTTGTGATATTGCACACCTGTTACTGCCTGATGGGGGAAGTACAGTACAGTTTTTTTTTTTCTTAAAAAGACATTTTTCCCCCTCACAAAATGTTCCTTCTGAGGTCAGCCTTGACAGATCTTTATTAGACTGTAATTATTATTCTTTTATTGATATTGTGGGGGTCTTTTATTTCTTTCTAGAGTAAATTGGAGACTGGAGGGTTGTTTATGTTCAGTCCATTTAATGAGTTACCTCAAACTGCCTTGTAATGCAGACTTAACAGAAAGCATTAGTGTTGTGTTGTTCATTGAATCTCAAGAGGTTTTTTTTTCTTCTTTTTCTCTTCATTTTCCTGCTGATGGCTATGACTGTGCTGAAACCATGGACTTCACAAACTGGATGAACCGCTACCTCCTGGAATATGGATAATTATGGTGAGTGTGCAAAATGAGTTTCACTTACTTCTGCTTGCTTGGGAGAAAGAGGAAGAATGTTATGTACTGGAAGTTGTGCTTGATGAAAGCTAAGGCTGTTTTTGCAGTGTTGGTTTTGTCAATGCAACAGGCAAAGCTTACTAAATTTCATATTATTTTTGATTAAGTGTTTTTTTTCTCTTATTCTATTTTATCACTGGCAAAGGTGAAGGAATTAACATGCTCTGGATTAATTTGAAATAATGTCATGTTATGAGATTGAGTGTTATTGTCTTTGTAATAACTTTTAAATTACTTTTCTGTAAGACATGCTGTGAAGCAACAGCTTAGAACATTTTAATTTTTCTTTTCTGGCTTATTCAGTTGTTTCTGTAAGCAGTTCAGACAGAAGATTCATTGGATGGCTTTTTAGAAAAGCACTGTGTCGTTCTCCTTACTGTTCCTAACACCAGTGTTGCCTGTGGTGTGAACTTTTAAGGGATGATGTGTTGATAATGTGCTTGTATTAAATATTGTAGAAGAATTTTCCATGAAAAGGTGTTCCATCCCAAGTAGTCTCTGGTGAGGTTTCTTTTTTTTAAATTAAAAAAAGCACAAAGCTCTGTCAGGGTCACCCTCTTTCCTTGTGTGCAGACACCAGACCTGCAGAATAGTCTTCTGGGGATACCTGTTTTTGCTCCCTGAGGAGGAGGTTTTGGCACGTTGGGCTTTCAATAAAGGTGACTGGACAGCTGCAGGGAAAACATTTGCTCTGAATGTATCAACCTGGAGATCTGCTCCAGGAGCATGGCTAGAGGTGGTAGTGTTGTCCGTAGGAGTAAAAAAGCTGCCTCTGAGCACTGAGGGGATGTTGGCAGCTTAGCAGCCTTGGGATTTATCTCTGAGCTATTTAGACCTAGCAGAAGTGACTCGTTACTACTAATAGGTTTAATTAGGGAAATCAACTTGCTTCACCTCTCACTTGTGTGGTGACAACCTCGCTTATGCACAGCCTTAAGTTTTGAGGGACAAGACAAATGTGATTTGGGAATGGGGTTGGCTGCGTGTCCTATCCCAGAATGAGGGAGGTGTTCCTGGTGTGGTGATGGCCCTGTCCTGGGTAAGGCGTGGGAGTGAGCGTAGGGCTGGCACTGGCTACTCGCTGACAGATTGTGGCTGAGTTTAGCTGGTACACACCCCTTCTGGGGGGAGGGGGGAAGGTTGACGTTGGCTCTCTCTCCCTCTCCTCCTTCTTTTTCAGTCTCTTGAGTGTATACACTCTGCGTCACCTGCATTCTTGCACTGGTACAAAGAGCCTGAAACTAAAAGATAGACATCAAACTTAAGAATTTCTTATCAGGAATAGATTTAGAGAAAATTTGAGATAAAGCCTGATAGCTTACTTTCAAGCATTTCTGAAGTATTGTTGTTTAATCCTTTATATTGATCCATAGCTTATGCTGGGAAGCTCTTGTCTCAGGGCAATTTCCAGAGTCCTGGAGGATAATGGCATTAATCACATATCATGTGACCTTTTAGGCAGGATGAACATTTGTTGCACTGCTGCATTTACCTTCACTCTTAGTTCTTGTTATGCCTTTTACTCCTCAGCTGCATGTCTTAAGAGTGCAGTTAAGAAGCCTTCTGCATGACTGGTACACGGTAATTTGGTGGCTGAGTAGCAGTAAGGTCTGTAAGGCGACTGCGGCTTTGGATTGCTGTCCTTTGATGTGCTAAGGAGCCTTGAGGAGCCTGAGAGAGCAATAGCTTCTGGGGCCAGGAAGCAATGCATATTTACTGTGATGGACAAACTGCTCAAAACTCTTTGAGTCTGAAAACTAGCAGACTGCATTCCTCATAGCTTTGCTCCAGCATAGATCTTGCTTTTTTGGCCTATTTTGTAATCTGCATGAATAATTGGCTCTCATGTTGCACCTATATAAAGAGATGCTTCTTCGATATCTGGAAATGCAGTAATGAGTGCTGAAGTGCTGCCATCACCATGGCACATCAGGGAAAGTTTGATGTGATCACATGGGTGAGCTTTCCACCCAAGTTTTATTCTTAGATTTGTTTTTCACTTTCACTCTGATTTGGTTATATTTGAATTTTTGGCAAATGCTGTTAGCAAAGTTAAAATCTGAAACAGCAATCTAAATCACAGAGCAAAGTGTACTTTGCATAAACAGATAAATAGCAGAGCTAAAAGTATAAGGAGTGCTTTCTTTTCACTGAAAGAGTGACATCATTGCAAGCTCTTCTCAGTGGTGGAAGGCCAAGAGACAGCGCATACCAGTTGAAATGAGAGAAGCTCACACTGGTTACAAGGGTAAAGTGTTTTCACTCTGAGGACAGACAGCTGGATAAGGACACAGGTTGCCTGGGGAGGCTGTGCAGTCTCCATCACTGGGAGTTTTCAGGACCTGACTGAACAAAGCCCTGAGCTGGATCTGACAGCTGGCCCTACTTGGAGCAGAAGCCTGGACCTCATAAGTCTCTTCCTAGCCTGAACTTATTTATGATCCATTAAAAACCACTTGAATTTAGAGGGATCTTTATGCTGGGAAAAAGAGAGAACTGGAAGAGTTAAATGGCATGGTCATGGAGGGTGTTGTGATGACAGCAAGTTGGTGGTGGCTGCTGTAAGATGAAAAGAGGTGTAGCATTTGGAGTGCTGTCTGGGGCTGTCTGTCAAGGATGGTTGCTTTTGGTTTTTAATTGAGCAAAGCAACTAAAACCTGACACTTGCTGCTTCCAAAGAAGCCCTATGCTCTTTGTTTTATGCCAGTGGTAGCTGTATAACTAATCTCTAAAATTTTGGAAATAATCAGTTGACTTTTGTTTATATTGGTTAACATACCACTTACCTTGTGGGAAGAAACTTCAGGAGAAGTAAATTCTTCATGCAGAAGACTTCCAGCCTTTCAGGGATTTTTTGTTTAGTCAGTTGTTTGGTTTCTTTTTTTTTGTAGATATTGATATATGGCTATTTGCATTCCTTCAAAAATTGTGTGAGAGTACAAATAGGAGGTGGATGAAAATCTGTGAGTTGATCGGACTGAACATGAGCCAGCTCCCCAAAGTGATGTAGGTGCTTACGGGTGGTTGTGTGAAGCCAAACAGTGCTTCTGCAGAGCGGGGAAAAAAGTGGTCAAGGTACAGACACAACCTTGCAGGGTGAAATAGGTGAACCTATAAAGTGGAGTGTGGATGTCTCAGAGATGACCACAGTGCCTTTGGAGGACCAAAGCACTGCTAATGGTTTACACAACCCTCTAAGTGTGTTTTCCTCTGTGTTTTCAGGAAGATGGCCTGCAACATTGGAGTTAGTCTGGCAAACACTTGAAAGAAAACAGAAAATGTCTGCTTTTGGTTTTTTTACTTAATTTTTCTTTCTCCTGGAAGGGCATTCATTTAACTTACAGATTGACTTTCCTCCTTTGTGTTCAGAGGCAATACAGGTGAATGAGGAAAGCAACAGTTAGTAACTCCAAATGGGATTTTAAAAGTTTTTGCTGATTTTTGCACTTTTTAAGCCACTGTTCCATCTGCTTCCACCCACATACTTAGTGAACTGTCATTCTTGCCAGTCATGCCCCAGCTGTGATGGGATGCGGTCAGTGGGTGAGCTCCCAGCAAGGCAAGAGTTTCATCCCTTTCGTGTTCTGAGACTGAAAGCCATCAGGATTATTGCTGTGAGAAACTGAAAGCTTTAGATTTTAGGCTTAACTTTACCTTGTCTGTAACCACTGTGCTCCATGTGTCTGCACAGTGTTCTCAGAGTTACACTTGTGTAACTGTAGTGGCTTTGTGTCCACTTTCCCTACAGTTTCAGATTCTACACTGACTAATTTGCCTTTTCTTTTAATTTCTTTTATATATATGCAAAGCCTTTGTATTTGTTCTTCTCTGTGTTTTTCCCATAGCTGGTTATTTTCAGCTGTTGCATGGATAATAGTGCTGATGAACAAGTATTTAGTCTGACATATAAAAGCATAGCCGTAAAGAAAATGAAGCAGGGAAAATTACAGTGGCAAAGGTTCCTAAATTATAGTTGTATAGGAAGATTGTGATAAGGAAGTAGTTAAACATTGCTATTTAGTCAAACCTACAACTGTGGCTGCTACTTTGATTGTCTCTTCCTTTTGCTGACATTTAATTTGTATGGTTGGTGAGATATTCTTCCTGCTAATAAAGTCCCTGTTTTATTGAACCAGGAGCTTGTGGAAGTACATGGGTGTGTTCTCCCAGATGGTTTTAGGTCAGGAGTGAAACAATTGCTAATTATTTTCAGATTTACTTGTAAAGGAGATGTTAGGTGCTTGCTGTTAGGTGCTTACCCACTGTTAAAAAATAAATAAACAAAACCAAGACACAAATCAATCTTTCCATCTAGGAGCAGATACGTGCCCAGTTTAGATATACTGGAAGGCAAACGTAATAGGACTGAACCAGGATATTCACAGACTGAAGCATCAATGTTTGAGCAGGCTGTGTGCTTGCTACAGCTGCAAAGCCCATTGCTTTTATGGCTGCAGTATGTTTGCTCACAAGCCCCAGCTCCGACAAACAGATGTGATCATCGTCCCGTGCGTGCTTGTCTGCTTGTCGTGGGGTCAAGCGGTCACTTGTCACCATGATGGTGAGTACGAGCCACGATCTCCTAGCAGCAGGTCTCATGTTTGAAGAGCTTTGCTTGCTTTTAGAACATCCCAGCAGTAACCTGCAAGACCCAAAGACCATCTTTCATCCACAAGGATGTGGGACCAAGGAAATGTTCTCTGTAGGCTTTTCACAGAAATAAGGAGTGAGTGGGCCCTTTAGGGAAAAAAAAAAACTTCCACTGATCAACACAGATACTGTATTTTCCCTTCTGGAAATAGCCATTAGGATCTATGTTGGTGGTAGGTCATAACTTCCCTTTGTCTCTCCTCCCAGCCAGTTCATAAAATGCCCTAAGGCAAGCTGGGTTACTGTGGTTCATTTTGTTTGAACAGGATGGATCATTGTGAGCAAAAGGTAGCTTTCAGTGGTAAAGATAACTGCCTTTGTGCTTATCTTAACCTCTATGAAGCTATTACCATAGGTTTGTTAGGAAAAGAATGAGGTGAAGGCAGTGGCCTGGACTGAGCAAAGGCTAAAGCAATCAGTGATAGCTCTGCTGTCAGCAGAATAGCATTGCTGGGAATCGGGTCTGAGGCTTTGCACAACTTTATTGTCTGCTTAGCTTCCAGCTATTCCTGCAAGCATGTTCTTCAATAAGCTAAGGAAGGGCCAAGGGTTGTCTGCCTGCAATTTCTGCCTGCCCTTTGCATTGTGAGGCCAGTCCAGAGTGGGGCCAAAATACTGCAGAACTGGCAGTTGTTTGTGATGGAGCCTGAGATAAATGGGTTTATCCAGTATCCATGAGGCTGCTCAGTTTGGATCTTGGCAACTTGGCTTCTTTTTCTTCTTTTTCTTTCTCACCAGAATAGTTGTGCTGGGGTTTGGTGTTGTTGAGTCCTATTTTTAACACCAAAGCTCGCTTATCTCTCACTGAATGTGTGGTATGTTTCATTTGAGAGAGGAGGCATTTTATCAACTGTCACAAATGAGCCTTCTTGCTAGAGCTAATTCGAACCAACTGAAAAAGGATTCTTCCTATTTAATTTTAAATTACATGTGCAAAATTTTCATACAGTTGGAATCAGTACAGTTTATTGTCAAAATAAAGAGATGTGAGACTCAGCCATAGTTCTCTGAACCCAGCATTATGTTTGTCATATGATATTACAAGAATACATGTGCGCCTAATTTATTTCAAGTATTGTGGGTCTTTTACACCAAACTATTATATCTGTAGAGGAATAAAAATTTCTTTGCAGTTGCCTGGTATTGAAGACTGTCCCTTTACGCAGAGACATAATTGCTGGACAGTATATATTTTTGCATTAAGGACAGTCACTGCAGCTGTTTGAGTCCTGTCATGTTTATGCATGACCAGATATCGCAATAGGCTGTAAGAGTTTGCTGCAAGGAGAGCTTTCATTTTTCAGTCTTGGGAAGTGGGCTCCATCTAGTGTTTAATTTAAAGATTGGACTCCAATTCCTTTTCTTAAACGCCCTTGCTGTGTGGAGAAAGGACACAGAGGAGGAATTGTGATAGGCATTGCTTTCACTGATGATTATCTAGAATGAGACTTTTTCCAGTACAGCCAGTATGGGAATGGAACCTGAAACACTGCATCTGTTTTACATGTGCACATGAAGCTAAAATAATTCTTTTATGAAATAGCACATGGATAAAAAGAAATTAAACCAGCATGGCAATGATGTGATCCTGGAATATTTTGTGGTTAGTTCCTCTCACAGTGTTTGATGTTGCAAGTTGGAAACCAGCCTGGTCATCTATAAAATCAAAATTAGAAAACTAATTGTGGGGTTCTTTTATGAAGTAATGAATTTTGAAATGTGTATTGGGTATTAATATCCAGTCAACAGAATATCTTCCAATATGTAATGCTTCTATAAAGAAGCATGTGGGATTCTAACCTTTATTTTTATAGTTTTCTCAGTATTTCAGTTTTTGTAATATTTAACCCTCTCTCAAATGCTACTTAATTTTTTTAATTAAAAAGGATATTGCATTCTGAACTATTTTTAACTAAAATAGAATAGTATTTGATAGTTAATCTATCATGTCTCCAATGCCTTGGTAATAAATGCTGTGGAACAGAGACAAAGAGACAAGAAGCACCAATAAGGTTTTTTTTTTTTGTTTGTTTGCTTATTTTTTTTTTTTAAACGAGAACAACTTGAGAAAGTTTTTAAATACTTAAAACTGAATGCAGATTTACTTACTACGCTCCATACTGAAGAAGAAGGAACTCAGAATTTTGGTCAAGAGGGCACAACCAAAACCTGCAGAGAGGAAAACCTGGGCTGTCTGAGAACTGATTAATTATTAGTACAGCAGGGTTTTGTCCAGTTGTGATTTTTCCCTCTCCTTAAAGGGACATTTGGGGCCACATAAACAAGCTTTTACCCTGAGCAGTCTGGCACTTTGCAGCACTTTGAGAATGATGAGGAAAGAGGCAGGTGGGCACCATGGCTGGGCTGAGTGCGACTGCATGCCTGAGCCCCCAGCCCTTCCCTCCCTGCCTGCATGGGGATGTTGCCGACCTCTGCCCTTACTCAAAGACACGGTGGGGTTGTGAGTGCTGCCCTCGTGCTGCTCACACTGCGGGCTGCAGAGCTGCCTGCCCTTGCGAGGTGGAGGAGATCCCCCACGCAAATCCCCAGACAGCTCTTGGCTTATTTTCCGCCAGTTGCCTGAGAAGTGTGGAGCAGGGGCTGGGATCCAGGCCTGAGTCATTGGCAAAGAGCCTGTTGTTGTTTCATCTGTAAAATATTTGGGGTCTGGGCTTTCCAGTTGACACTTGTGAGCTGAATGTGGACAAAGTTAATGGGAAACATCTGGTGCCAGGAGGGAGTGGCGAGATGGTACCTTGGCCATGTGAAAATGGGGAGCTTTTGTGGTGGGGTGCCAGGCTGCCCACGTGTCTGCAGTGTTGGGGAAGGATTAGGAGCTGAAGAGGACAGCCATGGAAGTGGGATGTGGGTGATGAAACCCCCTGGGCATGGGGCACCACTGCCAAGCCCTGGAGCCTCCCGGTGTTAGGCTGTGCTGGTTTCATTTGGCTGAGGAAGGCAGCCAGAAGTTGTGGGGGGGCTCAAGTATGTATACATACACACACTTTCTTGACAGGTCATCGTTTGTGTTGTTGTTGCTTTCGTTGCCTTTTTTTTTTTTT
>VXBC01010655.1:323066-354247 GCA_013399945.1 Ploceus nigricollis
TGTTTAGGCTTTTGAGGCACTGGTGTACTTGGCAACCTCTAAACTTCCCCTATAGGTGTAAACTTGGTCTCTCAACCTCACAAGAGGTGATGGCATTGGAGTAGATATCTGGATTTCTTTTAGTATTAAATGCTGTCTTCTGTAGGAAAAGAAAAAAACAAACCAACATTTCTTTATCTGTTGAATTTTAAAAAAATATTAAATACCATATTGTTAAATTCAGTTTCATTTTCCATGTTACTTAATTTCACTTGTTACTTATTCTAGAAGTGAAGGACAATGAAAGCAAACATGTTTGTGTCATTTGAGGCTTCTGGGTCTTAGGGCAATCCTGTAGATCACTACATATTTTGTGGGTTTTGTGTTTATTAGTTATCTATGTAGAAGCTGTGGTTATATTTCAATTTCTAAACAAAAGTCGGAAATACCTGTGTTTTCCTTAAATCCTTTTGTCACTTTAAGCATAATGAAACCTGGGCCAAATCTAAACTGCTGCTGTACCTTTAAAATGTATTTGTAAGATTGCAGACCAAAAAGGTAAGGCAGTATTTTTTTTTTTTTTGGTCTGCCATCAATTCAAGCACTGCACCACACACAAATGCCCTGTGCATGGTAACGAACGCTGCACTTCGAGCTGAGGCTAGAATTGACCACAAAGGTCCTACAGGTGGCTTTTGTTGTCACCCCCCAGGTAACAGGATGGGACACTTCACTCACGTTGTTGCTCTGAATCTGCGAGAGGTGAGCTGTGAACCTCTGCTTGTCACGTCCAACACCGCTGGGATCACAGTGGTGGTGTCTCATGACCAGGGGAGATGGTTTGCTGCTGACAGGGGAGAGAAGGTCCCAGAGTAGTTGTCCTTTTCCCCCAGCATGGCCTCATGGCACAACTGCACCAGTACTTCCTGGTTGGGTCTAGGACAGTATGTGGTAAAGCTCTGTGGAGGAGGGAAAAACCTCAGGAAGGCTGGATTTAGCCATGAGGATCGGCAGCAGGCAATGTGGTGGCGGCACCAGGGGAAGCTTCTAAGTCCTGTGGATTGCTGCATCCACCAGGTCCCTCTGCTGAGCATAGAAGAGACTAAAGGGAGCAAATGCCAGATAGTCCCTCTGCACTGCAAAATGGCAAAACTGAGGGCAATCTAGAAGAGATGCTTTGCTGTACTTGGAGAGCTGTTGCAGAGTTTGTGACAGGAATTGAAAAGGAAAGCAAAGTCTTGAGAACATGAGGTTGGAAAGGTGGTTCTGGTACATAAAAAATGGGTTTGGAGCTTTCTGATCATTCGTGTTGCACTGTTTGAGAAGTAAAATGCTAACATAGAGATGGAATGGAAAAGAGCAGAAATAATTCATGGTTTGAAGTAGTGCAGGTCATGAAGATGATGTAATTATTCCTAACCTATTTAACCTGAAAGAAAAAGAAAGCTATAAATAAAAGGGTTAGGAGGAGGAGGAGGAGAAAGCGTTTGACTGTTAAGACAACTTAACTATTTTACTTGGTATCTCCAAGTAAAATTATAGTAAAAATAATTTGTCATCTACCTGTTCTTTTTTAAGGTAGAGGTAACAAATATGCTATGCACTGTGGAAGTAAATAATAAGGGCAGACAGTTGGCATCAGCTAAGTCATGTGTTGGGTAGTGTATTTTGAGAGAGAGAGAGAGAATACACTAATACATCAATTAATTAGACTAAGAGTGCTAAGATCCTTAATTTAGACCAGAGGTATTTTTAAGGTGTGTAGATGTGGCACTTAAGGATGTGATTTAGCAGGGATAGGTTGACAGTTGGACTCAATGGTCTTGGAGGTCTTTTCCTCCATTAACCATTCTGCAATAAGCATTTCAGACTGTGGTGTGATCAGGTCCTGGCTGTTAATGTTCCTCAGCGTGGTGGGCACAGCACCTGTGTCACAGTAGATGTATATTCACCTCTCTTGCACTTTTGTCCCTTTTCCCCACACAAACTTGAGCCTGCTGGCCTGAGAGCTAGACCCAGCTAGCACCTACAGTTTTGCACTGGTTTTGGTTACCTGACTTGAACTCCTCTCTTGCTCTGCTGGGGATTGATGTCTTTGGTAGCTGCACAACCTCTTGGGTCTGTGCCATGGTAGCATGTGACATTGGAAATTTATGAGCCAGAAATGTGCTGCTAAAAGGACATTCTTTTAAACTGAAGGAACAGAAATAGTGAAGGCAACTTTACTGTCCTGAGATTAAGAGGACTGGTTTCATGACCTAAACCATTGCTTTTATCATTAAATTTTCTTTTTAGTTGGGAAAGAGATGCTATCATCCTCCTTCTTAATGTTCCCGTATGAAATAATAGCAAACATCATTGTATTGTAGCTCTGTTCTCCTGAGTTTGATGTTGTGAAGTGTCTTGCTTTTGGTTTCTTCTGTGCTGAGAGAGACATAAATCATTCCTGAAAGAAAGCTTGCTCTAATTTGTAGACGTGTAATTGGTACAAATTTGCCTGTTATTGCTGACGTCATTTCTTCTTTGTCTGACCTCATTCACCTGGCATTAAAATCATATTACTTTATCTTGTTTAAAAATTGCTACAGCTAATAGAGAAAACTTTTGCTTTAAGTGTTTTGTTGGCTTGATCTAATCTATGTCCTTAATGTCTACTCTGGGACTGGATCCAGATCTTCAGTGCTGACAAGTGCCTTTTAACGTCATTTATTTATTATGGGGAAAACAATTTAAAAGCTTAGTTATTAAAGCCACTTTTTATAGGGGAAAGCAATGAAATTGCCTGGTGTGAAGGTAGAAGTTACACAACTTAATATATAGTTTTAAATAGCATTTTTAAACCCAAATACACACCATTAAAATAATTTGAGGTTTATTTGGTTACAAAACCCAAGCAGAGTTCCTACTAAAATGATACTTTGTAATGCAATGGCCAAAAGTTGCTGCTCTGTCAGCAGTGCAGTTTGCAGGTTACAAGTAATCCAGGTTTATTAGTTTGCTATGCCAGACTGCCTGCCCTTGCACTAAGGCCCTTTTGCTCGAAGCCCAAGCAGGTTTGCAGCTATTCTCCATTAAAAAATAGGCATGAGGTTAATTGGAGTTATCTGGGAGCTGATTGCTGTGTAAATAGCAATATAAAACTAGATAGAACTGGAATATGCATTAACATTTGTAATGGTTTTATCGTTCTCAAATTTCTGCTTTGCTCTGAAGTTATAAGGGTGCAACACATACCTAAAAGTTTTTGATCCTAGAAAAATGGTATGTGATCTAAATTTGTCAATTAAAGCATACATGTTCTTGCATACCAAAAAAAAAAATTATAACTTCTTTTCTTTTTTTTTGTTTTGAGAATGCACAATACACTGTTGAATTAATGAAACCTGGTTTCTCTTGATAATTTTGGTTAAGGGAAAAGTTGACAACTAGTCAAATGGTGTGTAAAAGAAAGTGTTGAATTAATGTTGTGAAAGAAAAAAAGTAGTTTCATTAATTCCAGGGGTGATTTTACTTTTTGTTTGATTTAATGGCTTTAATGCTTTGATTTTCATTAGCATGCAAATATTTCTTCCTTGCTGTGCTCAGTGTTGAAAAAGATAAAATAAAGCAAAATACAGAGAGAATCTATGAAGACAAATCTTTTTCTTCCAAAGGAAAATGTAAATGTTATCAGTACTATGACAAATAATAATTTTAAAAAAAGTATGCTTCTCAGAAAAGTGCAATAATCAGAGTTTGAATATTTCAAGAACAATTTTGTTATTACATCAAAATAGCTCAATCAGAGCAGGAAAAAATCAGTATTGATAAATGATGGTGCCACCAAGTGAGATATTTCAGGCAGTATTGTCACCAGAGCGTATTTATAGAACTCACAGGAGCTAATCAATGCTAGACTGCACAGGAGTGGTAACTTTCCTGGCTGGGCTTATTTTACCTGCTGTATTTCAATGTGTTTATTTTTTAATAGAAAATAAACCATCACTTCTGGGATATTTGGAAATTAGAACTTTGACACCCATTATGAAATACACTACTATTTATTTTTTCTGGATTGAGGTGAGGGGAAAAAAAAAGCATAGGAAAACTTTGATTGGTTTAGATCATCTGATGGTGATCTAAAAAAAAAAGGCTTCTTGTGTGAGGGAATCACTTCATTTCTTCCTGACCTCTATTGAGTCCTAATATCTGTCATTTTATTGTTGAGATAAAATAGTTCTTTAACTTTTTTACAAAGGAAATGTGCCTTGAGAAATCTATGGCTGCACTACATCTCAGATCAGCCTGTTTTATAACTTCATACATATGTTGCAGTAGGAATTCGATTGCTTCGCATATAAAATTTAGTGCTGCTGATGTTACACTGGTACTACTCTGTATATTATTAAAATGGCTTGCTGCAACATTTCCAGCTTAAGAAAAATAAAAGTGGGAAAAGCCCTGTTGCATGAACCTGCTGGCAAGAAGGTAGGTGAGAGAAGGGTGTGTGCATTAAGAGGAGTTGCAGTCTGAAAGTGAAGCAGAAGGTGCAGAGGCCATCAAGCAATTAAATTAGGCAGTGTTCATGCACATACTCCACATTTGCTTAAGGCAGTGTGTGAGTGGTCTCAATGTCAAAAGGCTCTCTTACATGCTTAAGTGACTTTATAATTGTTGGATTGTTAGGAAGAAATTCTTTACTGTGAAAATGTTGAAGCTCTGGAAGATGTTGCCCAGAGAAGCCATCGATGGCCCATCCCTGGAAGTGTTCAAGGCCAGGGGATAAAATTTTGAGCACCCTGGTCTAGTGGAAGGTGTCCGTTCCCATGGCAGGATTGGAAGTAGATGATCTTTAAAGTCCCTTCCAACCCAAACCATTCTGTGATTCTCTGATTATGTCCCAAGCTGTCTTGGAAAAATATTGCTTATAAATTCTTATTGCTTGAAATAGGAAAGAAAAATTTTAAACCACCTATTCTACCATTAGAAAAAGGAAATAATGAGATAGAAATTTGGAACCTTTTTTTGGCAAATGCAGTCCCTCCTCCCAAAGTACACCTCTAACTCCTTGTTGAGGTTTCCCCTTGAAGTCTTACTGTGGTTTTGCCTGGCCTGTTGTTTTGTTACAACACTCAGATATGCTTTTCCCTTCCCACTGCATACAGATGTCTCCTTTGGATCTTCCCCTTGCTTCATGATTTAGTGCTCCTGACCTTCACTTGCTGGTGTGCTTGGTGCCACCCCACTGTGTCCAGCTCTTGCTGTCCTTCCATGCCCTCCTGTCATGCTGCAGGAAGCCCAGGTGCCCCTCACCAAGTTCTGCTGGCTCTGGCAGGGCTCTGTCCATCATCTCAGCCCTGTGTCACTTGGACCCACCTCACTGCCAACCTCATCCATTGTACCACACCTTTGCTGGCCCTGGGCAGCTGCATGGGGTGCTGTGCTGCCAAGGCTGGTGACTCTCTTTGCACAGACTCACAAGTGGCTGGATGGTTTCCCGTTCTTCCCTTGTATCCCACTGTTCCTAATTTAAATGCTACGTTCGCATTTACCAGCTCTTTTCATTTCCCTCCTGCTCTGGTTTTTGTGGCTCTCCTAAAGCTGAAGCAAAGTGCTGCAGACCCACTGAAACTTTCTCACTGGGATCACAATGGAAACACAAGGCCCAGGACCCCAGGAGCAGCATTGGAAAGCTTGTTTCTGTTTGGATCACTTACCAGGACAAATCTTTTGAACTGCATTAAAGTTTTGAAAAATGAGTTTCCCTCTAAAAGCCTTGCATTTTCTTATGGTTATAGGCTGAGAACTGATTTGGAAGTGTCCCAGAAGTGGAGCCATTTGGCTTGCTGTGGTCACCAAAGACAGCTTTTGTTTTTTAACCTCTACAGAATGTTCCCTGCCTGTAATTGATGACTGGTTCCAACCTTAGATATGTACATGGTGTCTCATGGGGGAAAGAAAATCATTGCAATAAAATTAACATTTTAGTTACTGATGTGTATTTTCCAAATGTTCATATTTACCGGAAGAAACTTTAATTATTTCATTTTAATGCAGTTAGATTTGTTCTTATGTCAGGCACAAATGAATCAGTACTTTTCTGGCTCATCACAGTTATTCTGTGATTTTTTTTTTTTATTATATCAAATCTTCTGAACTTTTGAATAGGAATACACTGAATTCCAGTAGCTTAACTATTTTTATTTTCATTTTGGACAATACAACATGATAGATAAATACTTCTTTCATCCATCATGGGGTACTATGTTTTGAACTAGGAATTGTGTTTTGGCCAGCAGCCTAAAGATCTATTTGTGAATTGAATGAATGTATATCACTACTGTTGGTGAAAACATCCTTCCCTTGCACTGCCCCAGGATGTGCTACTGCTTGCTCCTACGCTACGAGATTTTACCTTCTGGTAAATTCTGGAGATTTTCTTTCTAACCATGGTTAAATGGCAGCCTGGAGATAGCCCAGGTTTTAATTTCACCACTGAGCAGAATAATACAAATGTCCTGTAGAGTGTGTGTAGCAGATAGTGCCCAACCACTTTGACTCTTCAGGATAAATTAATTCTCTCCTCCTCTGGTATCATGGTTTTAGCTTGGAGCTCTGCTAGTCCAGCAGGAGAGCATCCTTCTCTCAACTCTTTCCTGCCATCACCATCTCATATTTATGGTCCAGTTCCTTTTCTCCCTCTCCCTGCAGTACCTCAGCTTTCACTTGGACGTTTCTTCCAATTGACAATTGATAAAACACAGAGTAGCCCTCTTATCGTCTATGTTTTAGTGTTCTTTTCACATATTAAACAATTTTTCTTGCCTGCTGCCTTTCTCTAGGTTCTCCTTTACCCCTGGTTCTTGTACAAAATAGAGCCAGAAAAGGACTTTTATTAGCTGTCAAGTTTTCAGACCAGTACTTCAAATTCATAAATGGCTCTTGTGAGCTTTTTATCTTTCTTAAGGCTCCCTTTTGTGGTGACACTAAGAGAAAAGCAGTGATTGCTAATTACAGGCCTGCTGGGTGTCCATGGGCTTCTCCTGCCTGCCCTGCTGCGTCCCAGGAACCAGCTCTGGCTCCAGTCCTATGCCTCAGTTGCAATATCTGCCTTGAAGCAGCATTTGGGAGGGATGCAACTGCTGTTCCTTCCTACAGTGACATACCTCCTCCTGATAATGAAAGTAATATACCATTAACAGGCTCTTGTAAAGGAGAGAAAAGCATTTTGCAGTTATTAATCTAATCCAAACATCCTTACTTCCACCAGCAGGAGCTTGTGCTTTTATATGGTGAGATCTATTATCCTTTCTTCTATATGGCAGAGAGAGATCTTTTCTGCGCAGATTTTGCAGCTTCTTCCATATGCCTTCCCCAGCTGGGATGGTGTTCTTTGAGTCCAGTGATGATGACTATTATTATTATTATTACTATTATTTATTTTTGCTAGAGCTTTGTGAGAGGTAAATTTCTCTCCCTTTAAGTACCCAGGTTCTACCTGGTATGGAGCTGAGAGACATCCTGTCTTCTTTTGTGGGTCTCAGAAGGTAACAGTTCAACACAACACATTGGTCAGGGCAACAGCAGTTGATGGAAAAACATTATACCAGCACAAATCATTAAAAACAAACCCAAAACCCAAGAAATCCCCCAAAAGGTACTGTTGGTTTTACAAATATCCCATCCTCAGAGATCCATAGGATCCTGGGTGATGTCTGTGGCCTCTTGCCTAGCAGAGAAAATTTTTTTTCTTAATGACAACTGTCTGGGAGGACCATTGGAAGAGATTCCCCCTAGCTGTCTTCCTTCAGCACCTTCTCAGCCTTTTTCTGAACTGCATATGTATAAGCTTTTTTTTTTTAATATTATATGTGAGATATTACTTCTGCCGAATAAACTGCATTATACCTGTTGAAGCCATTTTGGTTTGTTCTTTTGTCCTTCAACTTCATGCTGTGTACTAGAGTTAAGTAACTTCTATCAAGCTGGTTTGGAAGTTTCCATGCAAGTCTGTGTATACTAAATAATCAAGTTTAATAGGAATAGTTCTTCATTATACTATTTTAAAAATTATACCTTTAGATTCATATGCTTGAAAACTATTAATGCACAATGCAAAAATAAGTAATTTTCTGATATATCAATTTGTTCACTTACAAGCAGTTTCTATAAGTCTATGTTGAAATGTGTTTTCCCACTGAGCCTACATTGCAGCAAGACATATATTATCAGATACCAAGAGGAAATGCAAACAAATCATCAGTTCATAGAGTAAAAGTCCACTGATATTTTGATTTTTAAAGTGTTCCTTCTTTCTTTTCTTCACAAGTTTTTATAAGGCAATGCACGGCAGAGAGATCAGGGTATCTTATTTGCTCATGAATCCTTCCCTCTGCCCCAAATTTATAAAACACGCGCACAGAGTTCACCAGATGCTTTGGCAATTACATTAGCAGAGGTGCTGCTCAGGTTTCTGCATTGCATTTGGCAGTGTCACCTGTGGTGGCTGCAGAGGAGAGGGTGAATAGGGTGGCTGGTGGTCAGTGGCCCTGGCTATCATTACTAAGGGATGGAGGGAGGAATGCTTTAGGAATGCCAAGTGAGTCCCAGGCATTGGTGGCTTTGCAGGGGAAGGAAACTGCTTTTATTTAGTTCTGCAAACACTGCAGAGAGTCCTCGAAGTCTCTGAAGCTCAGTAAGTTGTTCTAAAACTATTTAACTCTTGAGTGTGAATATTTGGTATAAACATAGCTGTTCAGCTGAAAAAAAAAAAAAAAGGCTTTTTTTTTCTGTGTGCATTTTGTTCCTGAATTAGGTTTCCCATGATGAAGGGGTTTGTTCTCTTTCCTCATTTAGAAGTATTCCCCCACCCTCTTTGCAAGTGTAAATTGCTCTCCTGTAATGAGATCAATGGACCTTCACTGATTTAGAGTAGTAGAGAATAATTTGGCTCGTTATGCATTTGATGAGATACGACCTGTGGTTATCTTGGCATGGACAGATAGTAAAACGTTAAGAACTAATAAAACATGTCATATTCTCCAATACTGTGCTCTGGCTGTGTCTATATTATTGCATACAAGTGGAGGAAAAATATCCATGGGTCAGCGCAGATGGAGATTTTTCTCTACTTCCTACTTCTGTTCTGAAACTTTGTTCTGTCAGGGTGGGTAGAGGCGCTGCTTCAATCTTGGGTTCAGAATGTGTCCTGGCAAAGTGCAGCTGCTCTTTACACAGGCAAAACTGGAGGGTTTGATTGTGGTTTTTTGTCTAACAGAAACACAAATCCTAATGAAGTCTCTTACAGTGGTAACAGGATGATGGTTAAGGTTGATTGTTTTGAGTCACAATCAGGATTTAAAATCAAACAAATAATCTCAAAATTGGTTTTTCCTGTAATTTGGCTGAGAAAGTAATCCATCGTTCTTTGACAGCCAGCTAGCTACAGGAAAGGCACTCAGATTCCTGCAGGTTTGGTGCAGATCCTAAAAAACCTCTACCCCTGTGACAGCTCTTTTTTTGTGAGCAGTTTTTGCTGCCTGGCACTCTTGATCCTTTGGGAAGAAGTTAAATATGCTTTCTTAATTTTACTTTTTCTCCAAAGAAAGTGTGTTTCAATGGTATTTTCTGTGATATTGATACATGTTCCATCCCTGGTGTTGGGAATTTTGGAAAGGGAAGTGAGAGTATAAGATAAAATTGATTGTGAGAGGTGAGGAATGTCCTTTAAAAGCACTAATGCAAATTATGTGCAGGTCTGTTTCTGTGGTTTAAGAGATGAATAATTTTTGTTTCTCAAGTTTATGTGTCTCTCAAATTTACAATGTAGGAATGTAAATATTGCTGAAAACCTAAAGTAAGTTTGAAACAGCTCTGCTGCTGGCCAGCTGGTTACTGCAAGTTCCTGCAAGTACTTTGTAAAAATACATTGTTTCCTTATATGCAAATGTTTTTACCCGCTATATAACACTATAATGACTTAGATAAAGATCTGTTTTATTCACATCTTGCCTGTAGAATTCTCTGGACTGACTTTTTGCCCTATACAATACACATGGCATTTTTACTAAACACGTTAAGAGAAATGGGAATAAAATGTCTAAAGGGATCACCTTGAGCTTATAACCTTTATTCTTATAGCGAAAAAATTCAGAGAGCTTTGAGTTTTTCACAATGTGGGTGCCACTGGTGAGTAGGGTTGGGTTATCTCTGTTTTCAGTAATGGCAGAGCTTTTTAGTAGGTCGGGTTTAGGTTTGTTTTGATTTGTTTGGGGTTTTTTTTGGGGGGGAGGGGGAGGACGGCGTGGACTGTGGTTTTGTTTTTGATAAAGAACTCTGTCGTGTTTATAAGACTAGAATATTTTACACAGTTAGTGGGTTAGGAAGCACTCAGGAGAACAAAGGTGATTTTGGCAAGGTGAAATAATTCTCCAGCCTCCTGGAGAATTGAACCCTGCTCAGGAGGCTTGGATTAAATTTCTATGCGAGGATACTTTAAAATTACTCTTTTCCTCCTCTCAGTTAGTGCTGATGACCCAACGGGAGTGTTTTGGCTGCTTAGTGAGGCCTCCCTGCTGTGAATCAGAGAAATTCTCTGGTGGCAGGAACCACAGATGAAATATCTGTGAGGGCATGGCAGCCCTTGGGGCTTCATGCTGTGGATGTTTTGCTTTGTTTATGCAGAAGCTGCTTTAGAATGGGGCATAGCAGCACTGGGGTCTGTGCAGAGAGCTGGTGCCTGGGCTGTGGCTGTACAAACCTCCTGTGCTCCAAATCCAACAGTGATGTCTCTGTAAGTCACAAACATTACCTTCCTTAAATACTCTGGATTTTCCATGATTTCATTGCTTCATCTGATGCCTCTTGTCTGCTGTTGCCAAAACGTTCCTCTGGTGTTCAGCCACGATACTTGTGAGAAACACACGTTTGCAAAAATGGAAGGGATGCTTGTTTGATGAGGTCAAACCAAGCTGAGGTCAAATCCAGCTGTGGGTTGTTCCAGGGCATCCTGAAGCAGGTGGGAGCCTCGTGTGCTGGCTGGCACTTGCAGAGATTTTCCGTTTACACCATAAATTTCCATCATTGGGCAGGGCTTTATTTTGCTGCATTCTGTACCAATTTCAAACTACAGTGGGAAATTAAGGTTTAGGGGTTCCCACTGCTCCACTCCCTCCCCAAGAAGTGACAGTAAAGGTTTTCAGACTTGGCTTTCATTTTTATTGTTATTTTTTATTCTACCTAAAAGCCTCATTGTGCTGCTAGTGATAGTGATGGGAGGAGTAAATGCAGATCAACCAGGACAAATAAGCCCTTGGTAGGTTTTTGAGATTTTGTTTGGCTTCTTTAAGAGTATGCTTCACCTCAACACAGATTTCATTCCCTTGCATTGCAGGTCCGGGAATGGGAAACCTTGTCTCAGGTTCTGTAGGATATTTGTAACTAATGTGAGCCAGCATCCAGATACAGCCCCTGTGTGCTTGGCATCGTGCTCCAGTAGTGCCCAAGCACAGCAACGCTAGCAGTCTGAAGCAGGAGGGATTCTGGGTGCCAAAGGGATTTTGTGTGGCATGTTCTCTGAGTGGTGTTCACAGGGATGGAGCTTCAGTACCTTCTCTGATGTCACATATGATTGTGGTGGCATAGAGCTCTTGGATAATGTTCCCTAAGCGTAGTGCTTTTGAAATCTGAGCCTGGTTCTTTGAATTATTCTTTGAAGCTACCCAATAGCAAATGCAAATCTTTTTAATCTTTGGTAATAAGCAATGTGATCCAAAATATCACGTGTTAATTCAGTGGCGGCATTTCTTCTTGTTCCTGAAAACTTCCCAAGCCAAGGCTGTGCCCAGAGCATGGTCTTGAGGTTCATCAACTAGTTTTAGTACCTACAGCTTGAAACTGTCATGGGGCTGCTCTTCTCAAGTACAGCAGAAAACAAAACCTCATCATATATGAGAATATGCAGAATAATATTAGGAAGTAGATAAACTACATTAAATTTTTTTAATAACTTTTGTAGGACCACAGTCTTTATGATGCCTAAAGCTGTTATTTTCAAAATCTTTTATTGGAATCTGTTTTTTTTTAAATTTTATTTTACATGTCTATCATTTCATGCTGTTTAAGATTTCACAAGTGAATATACTCTGCTTCTGTGGAAAAAGTTAATAAGCTCCAGATGTGATTTCATTCTCTCCAGAGGTAAATTTAAACCTAGTAATTCCTTACAAGCTTTGAATCAGTCATTCTTCTTTTCTTTTCCTTAATACCTAGCTGATGAATTACAAAAGTAATTCAAACTTTGTTTTCCAGTTCTTTTCCTTTTCTGCTGGCAACTGGCAATTCTTTTGCTGTGATGCATATCAATTCACAGCTCACTGAGGCTCCTCACAAACAGGACTGCAAGGCTCTCACATTGCCATGCTCCTTGGGGTTTACACCTTTGGGATGAGAATATGAAATCATTGAGGACTCTTGATCTGAGAAGCCTTAGAAAATTTTGGTTTTGCTATTTTAAAAAAATTAATTCCCACCACCCCTGGCTATTGCTTAGAAAGTCATTAGTCTATTGTTGCTCTTTATGCCACTTGCACAACCTTTCAGAATAATTTGCTTTAGGAAATTGTGCAGTGAAAGAGTCTTGACAAAATCAGATTGAAGGCTCAAATAACAAAGGCTGAAATTGTAATGTTCCTACAGCTAATGAAGTGTAATTTACCAAGTCAGTTCAATAATTTGCCTCTAAACTTCAGAGTAAGGTTTTATTCAGTGACTGTCAAATTTAAGATACCCCAAGCCTCACAGATAAAGAAAAGACCATGTTTATAACCCATTTACACTGGGAGCCAGACTGCCAATGTGGAGCTGTGCCAGCTTGGGACAGATGAGAAACTGGCTCCCTACAGAAAGCATCAGATCTGTGTTTTTCACATCTAGTTTTTGACCCTGACATCCAATCCAGTAACCACAAGTGGAGCTGAACTAAACAGCAACTTTTCCTTTTATTTTTGTTCCACAGTAGAAACATGTGTCAAGTACAAATAGTGAAGTTCGTCTGCTGTTGTAGCAGCCCTCCTCACAGGAGCAGAGAGTGAGATACCAAATGCAATCACACCAAAAACCCCCTAGGAATGTAGCACATGGGGCTTTAGTAGTTTGGGAAGGGGCAGAGGTTGATGAGGAAGCAAAGCTGGCCACAGCAGGGACACTGTTAAAGTATATTGTCAGACAAGCAACAGAACAGCAATGCCATTGGTATGGGAGGTTGTTACACCCCAGCTAAGATCACCATCAGCTGTTTGGTGTGGGGCCATACACTATTATCAGGAGAAGCCAGACACATCACTTACTGGGTCAATTAAATATTGTAGGAACACAGCATCCTACCTACATTGCTGCAGTGGCAATGGATGGATTTACCTTCCATGAACTTTACACTTGAGAAACAATTCATTCTCCATTGTGGGCAAAGTGTAATTAAATAAGAATCTCAGAGGGATGAATCAGCTACACCTTTTCCTTTCTCCAGCTTCCTGCTTTTACTTCAACTTTTGTGTCTAATATTAATTTGATTCTTTCAGAGACAGACATTTTAATTGATTAAGTATACCCTAGAGGTTGATAATATGTTGCCAACGTTTTTAACAATATGTTCCTTAAAAAAAAATCATCCATCAGCTTCGTGCTTTTCTCAGAGAGGGGAAAAAGAAACCTGTCAATTCTATAGCCTTCATCTTGTTCCCCAAAAGATCCATCATTTCTTTTTGTTTCACATCTGGTTTAGTACTTCCTAGTTTGTGTTGATTTTTTGTCTGTCTTCAGATAAGGGTAGTTAATATTTCCAGAAGTGATGATGGAAGAAACATACCCTGTTCCTTCTGTGGGAAGTGGTTTGGAGGAGCTTCTCTAATGAAGGCATCATGAACTTGCAGAATTTGCCCTGCATTAGTGGGGCTGCCTTTGAGAGCAGTGGGCACTGAGGGGTTCCCTGAGTGAGCAGGAGTGTCTCAATCCTAGGCTTGGACACGAGCTGTTAAGAGGTGTGCTAGGATCCAGGTCTGGATGGGCAGTCCTGCCAGGTGACTTTATGCTCCAAAGAATTTTCCCTTGGTGAGTGTAAGTGATTCCTGTTCACTGTTACAGTGCCACACAAAGGACTGAAGTTTTTAGGAGTTAGCAAGAGCCACAGAAAACTGCACTAGTGGACTCTGAGGGGGCCCTGTGAAACTCAGAAAAGAAAAATGCAGAGAACTGCACCTAGGAGGGAATAAGCACTGGCTGGGGGATGGCTGCCTCAGTAAGAGGACTGCAGGAAAGGACCTACGAGTCCTTTTGGTGGACAAGCTGAACGCAAGTCAGCAGTGAAGGGCAACGACAGAATCACAGACCGTAAAATCATTTAGGTTGGAAAAGACCCTTTAGATTATTAAGTCCAGCCATAAAATAACACTGCCATGTCTTCCACTAAACCATGTCCATAGTTAAAAAAGAGCACAGATGGAATGTCAAGAGAAGTCCCCCCTAGTCAGCAAAAGGCAAATTATATCTGGAGTCCTGTACCCATGTAGTTCCCAAGGAAGAAAGGCTTTCATTTTCAGAATGAAGGTTATCTAGATAGCAAGGAGGCTGAAGAATAAAATGAAAGACCAAGAGAGGTGGAAAGTGTGACTTTATATATCCCAGAGAAGAAATTAATCAAAAGGGAATCTTATGAATCGTTTATAAATAAGGTGGATCAGCCTCATCCTGGAAGTGTACGGCAGAAGAAAGATGTCCTGCTAGGTGTAAAAAATCAAATTTCATGGTAAAGATGATCAAATATCAGCACACATTGCCCAGGGAGTACTCAGTCTTCATCCTTGAAGGTATTCAGAACTTGACTGAACAAATGCTTGAGCAGTCTGATCTAACTTTGAAATTAACCTTGCTTTCAGCAAGGAGATAGGACTTAATGATTTTGACACTTCTTCCAATCATAATTATTCGATGATTCAACTCAAATCCTATGCTTTTTGAACTCTTTTGATTTTTATCAGACTGCTAGTCAGGTGTTTCTCATGGAAAGTGTTTTTCAACCCATAATTACTCCTGATTTGAAATACTTCAGCTGAGTCTTTTATCCAAGAGGAGTGTATGCCTCACCTGGAGGGGAAGAGAAGGGATTTGGGTTTTTTACCAAGCCAAAATGATCTTAACCTTGTTTTCAGGAATGAAAGGATAATATATTGTTTTACCTATATTAGGATTTTTTTTCTGTTCTTTCTCAAAAGTTCTGTTGTTCTTGTGCTTTCAGGCAAAGCCTATTAGCTTGGCAGGCTGCATGGCTTTTTGGCAAGGCCTTACTGAGTGAAGTGCTGCACAAAAAGTTTATGTTCGATGAGGATTTGAGTTCAAATTGGTAAGACTAGGCATGGATGGAAGGGAAGCCTCAGAATAGAGAGTGTGATGAAGATCAGAAAGTGGGGAAAAGAAGGAAGCAGGACAGAAACAAGTCAGGAAAGGGGACTAGAGAGTGATATCTTTGCTTTGTCCTAGGTAGGACTTGTTTAGTGGTGTGCTCAGAAGCTGGCCAGCCTCCTGTTTATATTCTGCAGAAGGGCTGTGATAATAGGGCAAGGCCATGGGGGTGATGAAGTAGCAGGCGGGACTGGACTGATCCATTCAGTCCTGTCCACTACACTGAAGTTCCCTGGTGAGGCTAGGTCAATTATCTGAATTTTCCCTCTTCTGAGGTTTGAGCTGTGATTTGAGAATTTCAGTATAAAAATGATGAGCTGCAGCTGAAAAGAATTGGGATTGTGCTAGAAGATACCACGTGGTGTAAATGATCTTGCCTGGGTAGCACCAGTTGGGCATCCCAAACTGATGGATGCTTTTGACATTAATGTGTGTGGCTCAGTCCCCTGTGTAGAAAATGTGGCTGGAAAGGTGGCAATTATCAGTATTGATGGCTATTCTTGCAGTGCTCGTTTATCAGTGTTAAGCACCACAGGAAAGCAAGTGAGGAAATTGATAACTCTATCCTCATGACTCAGCTCCTTAAATACTCTTTACCTTTCCCACTGGATAAGGCAGCAGTTCCCTTCTGGCCAAAAAAAAAAAGATGAAAAGAGGAAGGTTCAACATAGTGCAACAGTAAAAGGCAACTTAATTCTGCCATTTCTAAGTATTGACTTGTATAATGCAAATATATTCTGGTAGGTAATTTTACCTATAAAACTGTGTTCCTATTAGATTTGTCAATATTTTTGTTTTGTAAGCATTGGCCCTAATGATTCCTCTGAAGCTTCTCAGTCTGCTTGCATTACTCAGCATTATTGATGTAAAAGGAGAAGTCCAGATTGTCCTGTCCAGTCTGCTTAAAGAAAAGGTAAAATTATCTTTCAGAGGCTGAGTGGACTGTTCTGCTGCATGGGTTTCCAACAGTTCTTTAACCTCACTGATAGTGAATACATGTTTCTTCTGAATTTTGGCTCCTGCTTGTGATACTGTTGAAGCCTTTATTTTTAGAGTTGCTATCTTTTCTCCTGCTGCCATATCTGTCTGCTGAGTGTTGCACTCCTGCCAAGTTTCACTTGCTCTAGACACAACATAAACATAATTACATGTAAGAAATGTGAAATTGCTGGGATTCACTGTGAAAAGGGGGTTTAGTTTCAAAATAATTTCACTTTAGTACTGTTTCTAGTCTTAATCCTGGCTGTCTAAAGCAAGGGTTACCTGTTGTTGATGTGTAAAGGTTATAGTGTGCTTTAGCTCCTTTCACTGCCTGGAGTTCTGAGATGCTACAAGAGAAGAATTAACAAAGTGGCTTTGTGTGTATTAATGGGAATTGTTGTTTTCATACTGACATCTGAAAGGGATCAACAAAACTGTGAAATAAATTGGGTGTGAGAGAAAAAAAAAGAAAATACAGGAGAAAAATATTTTATCTTTCTTAAAAAGAAGGCGGCCCTAGTAGTAGATGGTACTAAGGACAGAAAAGATTTTTTTCATTGTCCTCTGAGGTCTGTCTTCATCCCAAGCTCATTAGTTTTCTGATTATTAAGGCTATCATATAAACCACAATGAAAATTTGGCCATGTTTTGAGAAAAAATATTTGTGCTTGAAGATGCATTACTTTCATGCTAAGAAAAGAAAAAAAGGAAAAAATACCCAGCAAAACGACAACCACAAACAGCTTTATTTTACTTACATCAATTCAGAAAGCGCCTGTTTTTAGTTAGCTCTGATGAGTAAAACTTTGAGGTTGAACTTGTGTAACATGCATTACTTGAACATTGCTTTGATGACTTTTTTTGTAAAACTTGTGGCAGAGTCACAGAAACAGAACTGAGTTGGTAATTTGGATGAGTCCTGGCATCTGATCCAGTGCTGGTGCAGAAGGATGTAGCTGCACATCACAGCTATTATAGCAACAGAGACCCATTGAAAACAAATTTTTTGTTAGGATCTAGGGTAGATGGTACACAAACACATATTCAGTTGATTTAAAAATTAAAAAATTAGAGAGACTCTCATTGAGAGACACAGAAGTAGTTGATTATAAAATGTGAATTTTATTCCTGCTTCTCTTCTGTATGATGTAGGACTGTCTGATATCTGGTGAGACTGAAAAGGGTTTGATTCTCCCTTATCTAGATAGTTTTCTGCAGCTGGGAAATAAAAGTGGTGCCACAAGCAATGATGAAGGGAAGGAATTGCATTAAGTAATTGCAAAACAAGGCATGGATGAGCCCTAGTAGAGAAGACAAGGCTCTTGGGGAGGCTGCACAGTTCATGGGTGTTGTTCTTCTCTAGGACTCTTTAGATTAAAACAAGCTCTAGACAATAGGCCCGAAACTACTCCCATCCTGAGCTGTGAACCCAAGAAAATATTGTACTACCCTTGACCACACATGGAGCAGTGTCTTGCAATGATTTAAAGCAAGGGAAAAAAAAATATTCTGTGGCAATTTGTTTGAATCTGTGACTATTGGCAACGTTTCTGCTGGCCTGAATAACTTTGAGGCTAATTTCTGAAGTTCCTGGCAGAGCAACCCTGGAGCTGTGGGGGCTGTGCCCTACTCTTCCCCTCCTCTTCACTCAGAGGCAGCTCATGCCCTGCCTGTGCTCAGCCTGACACTGTGCAGAAAGGATGCTCTGTGTGCCTTCTTTCTCTGGTGAGGGACAAAAAATCAGCTTGGGAAAGAGGGATAGTCCAGACCATGTGTTTTGAAAGTTCTCCTCAACAGGGAAGGATTAGTGTGGTAGGATTGGTGAAACCCCAGCTCTTCTGTGTCTGCTTGCTGCATGCCAAGATAAGATAAAGTTGTGAAATGGAGCAACCTATTTAAAAATATTCTTCATTGTTAGAGAAAAACAGGGGTATGAAAGAGGGAAAGACGGTGTTGTGATGTGGGCTTGTCGTGCTCTTGTAGCACCCATTTCAATTCCCATTTATAGTTTCCTAATACACTCATCTCCTTTTTGCCTCAGAGCTATTTTAATTGAATTTGCTTGTTCTGCCTGCCATTTAGCTGCGAGCTGCCCCGACTAAAACCAGTTCCAATGCAATAACAAACCAAGCTGTTTCACTAAATTTCCGGCATTAAAAGCAGCTGACCTTCATGTGCTGCAGGAGGACTGGGGGGGTCTAGCGGGTCTGATGCTGAGAGATGCACGCAGAATCAGCTGCACACATAACTTGGATGAGAAATTATTGTAATTGCACTAACTGTCCATATTAAACACAGTCGCTGTCTTTTTATGTGCAAGTGTGTTTGTGTAATTTTCAAGTATTGTCTGCATTTGAATTGAATTATCAAATGGGCTGAAATAGTAAGCTAGAATTCTTTTGGGATGAGTGTGTATTTTGTAATAATTAGTTCATTGCTGAGCATAATTTAGCTGTTTCTCTTGAATGTACTCTTTTCATTTATTTAGAAAAAAGGTATTTTAAAAATTCTCCACAAATACAGCATTGCTATTCTTGGATAAAATGCAAATAAAGGAATTGAGTCAAAACTGTACAGCTATTAAAATTGTCTAATTTGCAAAACAGACCAGACAATATATTGTTTCTCTCTGACACTATACTTCTGTTGGTTTTGTTGGGCTTGGCCACCCTGCACAGGGCAGGGACACCCTTTCATCATTAAACTGATGAGTTTTCCTATCCTTTTCAATGGTGAGGGTTCACCTACTGAACTGTTGAGATTAGACCTCTTTGTTGCAGGGAGGACTATCATGTTTGCTTATGTAAAGCTACTGTGGCAGACAGTATGGATATAACAGACTTTATGGTTTTTTTCCACCTGTGCTGTACTCCTGATAATCTGTTTAAGGCTCTTGTTGAGTGAGTGATACAATTTTCAGGCAGGTTTAGAAAGTCTCTGTTGTTTCTCAGTGGCTTGGTTGGAAAAGAACATGTTGAGATAAGGCCAGTCAGTATCGCCGATGGGTAACCCATGTACAAACAAGCAGAGATGCGGCTTATTTGTGTGGTTTATAATGCTGCTGTAATTCCTAGTTTTATAAACAACCCAACTGTTCAGGCAGAGAAGCCCTCTTGTGAAATCCCATATAATTGTTGGCTGCTGCCAGAGAGCAGAGTATGCATTAGGAAATGGTATGGAGGAAGCAGGGCTGCTTCTGTCTGACCCCTCCTTTCCTCTCACCAACGTGCTCAGAGTCAGTGCAGCTTTCAAATCAAATTTGAAACCCGTTTGTTTAAGCAAACTGCTTGCTCTGGTTCTGGTCTTGAAAATCATAGAATCATTAAGATTGGAAAATACCTCTAAGACTGTTGGGTCCAACTAATAACCCAGCTCTGCCTGATCCACCACTAAACCATGTCCATAAGTCCCCCATCTACATGGGTTTTTTTAACACTTACAGGGATGGAGATTCCACAACTTCACTGGACAGCCTGTTCCAGTGCTTGTTATCTTTTTTCAGTTAAGAATTTTTTTCCTAATATCCTCCTATTGCTTAGAATAACTTAAGAATACCACTTCATAAAATAACTTACTGGAGAACATAATAGATGTTAGAACAGGGGGATGCATTCTCAGTGTAATAGTGAACGCTTGGACAAAATGTCTTGATTTTTTTTTCCTCATTCTCATAGCCATGATTAGTTTGAATTTCTTCTATGCTAGAAAGTAAACTTTATCAGAGTACAATGAAGACTACACAAAGTAAGGAAAATTATAGTCTATAAAGGTATAAGAAGCCTGGATCCAAATATTTGCTGTCCACTAAGAAGTCTGAGATATAGAATGCTGTTATTAACTAAAAAATTTTTAAAACTTATCTGTGTTGGGATATAAGAAATGTCACATGACTCAGCATGGTTCATACCACCTCTCCTTCCCATGTTTAATTTTCTCATTTGAGTAGCTGTTACAACACTCAGATTCCCTTCCACGAGTTACTTTACTACTCTTTGGAACCATAAGGTTTAAGCAAAGTGAAGATGTAGAGATGTGGGTGGGAGGAAGAAGAGAGAATTGAAATTATCAAAAAGACCTAGTATAATTTTATTTCCCCAAATACATGTGTATAAGGAGAACACGGTGTAGGAACACTGGAAATTTGTGAAAGAGAATATACAATACAGTTGAAAATTACATTGTTGCTACATTGGAATGCTTTCAAAATACTTTCTCTGCTAAAAATTTCAGGCTGGTTTTAGTCTGCTCCATTTTCATCTCATCTATTCCACAGAACCTAGATTTCTCAGGTCAGATTCATTGTTGGACCTTCCTAACAAACCGGTTGATCACATCCCGGTAATTAAGGCGTAATCTTCCTGCAATGTGATCCTGGTATCCTCTGGAGTCATGCTCAGGCACGTATTTGCTCAGCTGCCCAGGACACCAACTGTGTTCTCCACCTCTCCAGCCCCCTTGAGCTTGAGTGCAGGAGTTGTGGAGATGAGTTCTCACTACAGGTCTCCAGAAGGTGGAGGTGCTCTCTGGGTGTGTGCAAGCTCAGCACTCGCTGTATGGTTACAAGTGGCTGTTGTTTCTCTCTCTCGCTCCGCTTCAAATGTGACATCTCTGTGCATGGTTGTTCCCCATCTGTAAAGCTCTCAAATATTTGTGAATGCCAAAGTGTAGCTATATCTGCTTTCTGTGGGCTAAGTAAATTGTACCCAAAATATTTCTTATTCTTTAACTTAGTAATGCTGTAGGCATTTCAAAAATGTCTCTATTTTTCACCACTTTCTTTTTCTCTAGTAAGTAAGCAAAAATAATTGAACTTTTCCTAATACAGGGCAAGTGTTTTATAAGTTTCAGGCACTGAAAGAGGTAACAAGAACTGGTTAAGAGCAGTTGCTGTACTCATGGTAGAGAAGTTGAGGGTATTAAGGACTTCAAAGATAAGAAATTAAGATGTAACATGCTACATTATCTTACCATAATAGCTCAGTTTGCATATACATAATGCATTGTAACTGCTGTTTTATGGCAAGTTTTTCAGATGCTCTAATTGCCTGGTGAACATTGCTTTGCTACATTCATTGACTGATGAATTCTATACAAACTTTAGACACATCACATAATGAGATGTCTGGGAAGTTACAAAGTGAAAATTTTATTTGATTATCTGAAATGAAATTGATAAATAATAGGGAACATAATTTTAGCTTTAAAGAGGCTTTGAAGAGGGTAAGTGAATAAAATATCCCCATTGATGATGCAGCTTTTGCAACAGACCTTGTAATTCACATGCATTTCAAGATCACAGTCAATTACAGAAAAACAAAACTTTGCTTTGCTTTACTTTGTAAATTCATCATTGGTGAGTTTAACTTCAGAAGTCCTTACTTTAATCATCATAGTGGACATATGTCAGAGTACTTGATTTCATGGGTGTGGTGGAGTATAGAAAATTTATTTCTCTCAAAGGCTAGACCTTTTGTCATGTTATTCCAAGAACTGTTCATTAAAAGTTAGGGTTTAAAATTATTATCGTTGTTGTTCTTATCATTATTATTTGCTACTCATTAAAAATAGGGGAAAGGAAAACAAACCGAAAACCTACCAGTGAGGAATTCACTGATGACATGAGAACACTTTCTTTTTGAAGGTAATTTCAGAGTACTATACAAAAATGATCTCGCTCTCTGAAGGGGTTTGGCACTCTTACACCCCAAGAAATGCATCACCACAATTGTGGTGGATACTCAAGGCTGAGTTCTCCAAGAATAAGTCACTCAATCTCCTGCCTTTTTGTCTGAGTGGAACATGAGAACAAGAGCTCATGTTTCATCATTCCTCTGTATAATCACTTTCAGGTTCCTTCAAAGCGTGGCAGAATCCCCCAGAAAGGAAAATAAAGCAAGACTTTGTGTTGCTTAATGCAAAGCAGAGGGTGGCTGGCGCAGGGAGAGACATGGAGGCTCTGCACCACAAGACACTGCCACTGCATCTTTGATGCTAAGCATTCAAATCCATCCTGTGTGGTGGTATGACAAATAAAAGACAAGCAGTGCTGGTGGTGTAGCCGTGGTGGTCTAGGATGGACGGTCTAGAGGAGCAAAGCTTGCCTCTCTCTCTAGGGGACAGGTTTTGTTTTGGCGTGAGCTCGGCCCTGTGTGGCCTGAGCAGGCAGGTATCCTGTTAGATTAATCGCAGCGTATGTTGTGATAGACGATCAGCGTGAGCAGTGCTGCCTGTCAGCTCACACACTGCCAGGGCATATGCTCCTGCCTGCCTTGCAGAAAGGTCCAGAGGGGTACTCAGAGCACTCAGCTTGCTGAGGTAACCATGGAGTGTAGAGGACTAGGAGCAGTAATAAAACCTTATGAACACAACCTTTCCCATACTTCATTTTCATCTTTCCAATTTTTCTCCCCAAAATGTGAAAGGAAGATAGGAGAGCAACTCATTGAAGTCATCTGAACCCTCTGAAGGCTGTTTTATGAGTGCATTTATCTGGCTTGCTTGTGTTTCTTTGTAACTTCGTTCTTCTGCTGCTCTTCCGTTATTTTCTTCTATAAAAATAACTCTTAGACTATAGATTAGCTGCTGTATGAAGAGCAGTAAAATGGCCCAAACCTCCAGGAATGGACTTAATAACAAAGTCAGAATTGGAGGAGTTTGGGACATTTTATTCCAAACTAATTGAATTATAGAATTTTCTTGCAGTTGTAAAGGCAACAACTGTGCACTGCATATCGTGTAAATGGAATCCTTTGTATCAATGTCACTGTGTTTTTCCTTTGAGAAAATACGTGTAGGTTTCATCTTGTCTTACACTGTGTGTCTTGTCAGGAGAAAACAATGTCTTAAACTGAAAATACTCATTTTCCAGCCTTATTGCCCTTGTCTGGCACCTCAAGCATCAGCAAGGTCTGGTTACTTTGGTTGAGAAAGGACTGTTCATGGTGCATGTTAACAGATGCAATGGCAATTGCAAATTTGTCCTAAGCAGATGGGTCAAGATACCCAAGTACAGAGTGATGCAATCCATTACCATGGTGTCATCAGAGTAGAGCAGGCAAATTGGCAAACTGAGGACCAGCCCTGTTTGTAAGCCCTGACACTACTGACATGATTTTATCTTGAAACAGAGATTCCAGTCCCACTTTTTCTGTTTATTACTTTGTTTTGAGAGAGGAGCTACATTAAAACCCTGAAAAGTGGGAGTGCTAGGCTACTCTAATTGGTGTGTTAAAGAGGGCCTTGGAAATAATTTGACTAAAGTTTGAGCAAAATTAGTTCAAACGTGGAGGAGACTGTAGCCTGGAACTCTTTGGTTCACAGGCCCTTTGTAAATACATTATTTTAGTTATGTATTTGAAACCACTGACATGCTTGACTTTAACTGTCACCAGTGGTGCTGTGTCAGCCCTCAGGTACACTGAAGGGATGCTTGCTTATTCCTGGATTTGGGTAAGGAATGGAAAGGCAGTGTGTGTGCTTTTTGTGGTTTTGCCCAGGAAATAGATTTTTCAACCTGAATATTTGTTCAGGTTTTCGTTTAGAAACCTTAGAAACTTCAGCACACAAATTGTTTGCTTTTTTTTCTTGAATGTGATGACAGGAATTGCTACATTTACTTTTCTACTAAAAACAAATTGTGCACCCAAAAATTCATTTTCTGGGAAAGCAGCAGAGCATCTCTTCTTCTAAATGCAGGATCCTTATGTAAGCTTGTGCATTCCTATCAGCCTATTTTTCCGAGTAACTTTTTTAAAGCAGGCGAGCTGGCCTGATGCTTAAGGCATCGAGGACGTTGCTTGGCAACTTTGGGCTGTGCATGCGTTTCTGTGGGAGCAGCTGGACAGATGTTTGCACACAGGCTGACTGGGAGCAGCGCCTGGTGGTGACCAAGTAAACCCAGTCCTAAAATTATTGTTTCAAGGGATGTGTGATAAATTAAACATTTGCACTGTGAGAGGCTGTTCATGATACTTGTTATTTGAAAAGTGTAAAAAGCTTTTCAAAAGGTGAGAGGCTGAGATGCCTTTCTGGCTATTTTTCAGTGCCTAGGGGACAGACACATACCATTTGTCATTTGGGTGAGTGAAATTTGTTTAGTTTAAAGCTGTGAGTTGAAGATGATGGTTTGTTATGGTGTTGTCTTTCCCTACCCCCCAACTGTACCAGTGTCATTTTCATGCTATTAAGAGGATTTACCCTCCAGATATCCCAAGGCAGATATCACAGGGTTGTTTTGCAGTCTGTGTCCAGTTAACAATTGGCCACATTTCAGTTAGAAAGAAGACAGTGGAGTGTGACCCTCTGCTACTTTCTATCCTGATACACAATTTGCTGGGTGCACACAAGGCATCTAACTTTAAGGTATGCCACTATATTTGCCAAGGGAAAAAACACAGAAAACCTGGAGAGGTAAGTAACTTCTGATTTTTCCCTGTGAGTACTGATAGTGAGAGTGAGTTGCAGAGGGAGTAAGCTGTTGAAGCAGAAGGAAGGGATGAATGTCTCTTCACTACCTTCATTTTAATTGGCAGTATCCCAGTTGAGTTGAATGTGAGACTTAAACTGTAATCTGGATCAGATCATGTTTTAAGGCATTTTGAAAGCATCTGAGCAGCTATGAACGTTGGGTGGAGGAGCTCCTGGCTATGTGCAGAGGCTGTTTGCTGGTGCTGGGCCAGTGCCTGTGAACCCCACTCAGGTGGGGGCTGAAGGACAGGGGTATAATTTTGATCAGTTGCTCACATAAATAAAGGCTGATGCCCAACATTATCATCTGGTGCCAGCACAAGCTGGCATAGCCCCTGACAGAGGCAGTGGTGTGATATTGCTGCCATTCTCATTGCTCATGTCACACCACACCACCCACTCCTCAGTCTTGTACTGATGAGATCTCACAGGGAATCATAGTGAGGAATTGATCAGATTTATTGTTTCTCCTCTATTTTCAGTTCTAACTTGAAAGGGTTTGCCTGCTTCTTCCCACAGACTTAATAAATATTTGTAGTGGCTTAGTGAAAGGGGTGGGAGATGGAGGTGGGAAGGAGCAACTGAGAAATTATGGGATTGATAAAAAGGTTTCTCCTGTTGGTATTGCAGATGTCTAATGTGGCAAACTGGGCCAGGGACAGGCTGTGAGGAACAAGAGTGACATCTGGCTTGGTGGGCTTGGAGCACAGCCCCAGGTCCTTGTTTTGTGAAGAGCAGCCACTTCTGCTGTAAAGTTTTGTGCAAGGAAAGATATAAGAGCAAGATGAGGCAGCATACTGGGAACAACTGTGCACTTTTCTAACTAGAGACGGAGAAATTACAGTGCATAAATTGGGGTTTCGCTTTGTTGTTGTTTTCTTCAAAAAGTATATTTGATAGATTAAAAACACTAGTCCTTCCCCTTTCTGAGAGTTTACTTATTGTTGTCCAATCTAGGTTTTTCTACTCTTCTGTCACTCTGAGAGAATAAAACTGGAGAGGGATAGCTTGACAGGAAAGATAGCAAACCTAAAGTTCTTGCTTAGACATGCCAGGTCAGAAATGTTTCAATTGTAAGGAATCCTTGAGCCGAAAGGAATCCTTCAACCATTGAAGAAAGCAACCTGGGACATCTTAGCATATAAGGCAACACAGATAAAGGATAAATGTGTTCTGTTTTGAGCAGGCCTTCTTATCTTTTCCCAATAACATTTTAGTATGATGATAAAGATAAACATTCGTTGTATTTTAAACAAGAACCTACTACTGCTTCCCTTAATTGCTATTAACCTTCATTGAAATGAGAGTTGAACTGTGTTGGGTGCTATGCAAACACTCATTAAAGTGCCTTCCCTCTCTGGTAAATCTTGCTGCTAACGAAGAAAAATGATATGAAAGCAGTTGGGGGCTATGCCTATTAACCTGGCCACTGCAAGCCATTTTATTATAGGTGTCATGAGGAAGAGGCATCTTCCTCATGGGATTTGTAGAAGGCAGTTATGATTCAGGATGGCATTTCTATTTCTGTTAGTAGTCCATAAATATGAGCATTAATTCTTCTTTGACTCAGTGAGACTCTAGATGGTTAGGTAAACTTCAGCTTAAATCCTTTTCTGAATTAGATGAAAAGACATAGAAGAGCTAAAAATAGTTTTACAACTAAAGTGCAAGACTAGGTTTAATGGTATGGAAAAGATTGAAGGAAGCAACATAGTAAAGGAAAATAGTCTGTGTTGACCTCCATAGAGATGGGTCCCATCTGGGAAGTTTGTGGTCCTAGAGTTGCTACTGGAAAATGAATGTTGTCCTTGCCTCCCTTATTGCTGGACTGTTCAGGAACACTAATGAAATGAAAATAAATTTGTACTGACTGCATATTGTGTTGTTGGTTTCCTGTAGTCAGTGTATATTAAATCAAACTACAGTTAAACCTTATTAATGACTATGAATAAACAAAATAAATCAAAAATTAAAACATTAACTGTGATTCAAAGCTTCAGTTTATTATTCTCTCTGAAAGATAACTCTTACATGTTTTGGTCACAGCCTCAGGTACATCCCAAAGCATCATGTATCCATAAAATGTGGCTACCTTTTGTTCATAGTGGGGGCTGGAGAACTGCAGCAGGAGGTAATCCTTGATAATCCTGTTAATGCTTTCAGTCAGAAAGTAGCCACAGATATGAAAGTGGCAAAGGGCAGTGCTGAATTAATTGCAGTAAATCTTCTGTGGGCAGTTGCACAGCACTGGGGCCAAATTTACTTATTGTTCCTTCAGTAGTCTTAAAATGGGGTGGATTTGGCAGTGACTGGCAGAGTGAGAGTTACAGACAACAGACCAAATAAATCTCTTCTCTGAGATCAGTAAACCAGTCAAGAATGAATCTAACCTGCTGTGTCACTGAGTTCTGCTTAAGGGTAGCTCATCTAAAGGTTTACTACTGACATATTTGAAGGCAATGGTAATATTGGCCAGTTAGTGGGCATTATGTTTGTAGTGAGTGAAGCCAGAAATAGAAAATTTGGTTTGATTTCTAAATCTTACCTTCATCTCTTCACAGTGATCATTCTTAATTATGAGAATTTTGTTTCATTGCCATGCAGAAAGTTAAGCTGCATGAGTCATGGACAGAATGGTTTGCTTTTAATAAATGGAAGTGGATACGGTAATAATAAAAAAAAAGAAAAAAAAAACTTCAGTTAGACTCCAAACCCATCTGCCCGTCTAGACAGATAGTGCCAAGCTCCTGTCTGCTAAGAAGTATCTTCTTAATAATGCTGTATTAATGCTAGTACTTTTATAGTACTTGCCATTTTTCAAAGTGCTGTGGCCAGCTAATTCATCGTTGGCTGGACTTAAGACGGCTTTTTGCTGAGTTTGATAGCATTTTTGTGTTTTGCTTTTCTGTTATGTGCTATTTTGAATGCCATGTCCAATCAATTAGGGAATCACAAGAATGTTTTAGGCATCAGTTCCCAGAGCTGGGCAATAATCCTTGTCCCTGTTCTTCCAGGGTTGCCTATTCATCTTTTCCTGGCAGAGACCATGTGTCTCCCCATTCCTCTCCCCTATAAAAAAAAGTCCTTGTAGTGGCCAAATGCTTTGCACAGGCCTCTTTTCCTTACGACTGTTTTCCTCTGAGTGGAACCCCATGGGGAAGGGGGGGGGGTGTGTGTGTGTGTGTGTTGGCACCTTTTCCTTCCCCACCTCTAATTTACCTGCTTCATGTCAGAGGCTGTGTTTGCTATTATTCTTCCATGGCTTTTTCTTACTCCCTTCGAACGGCTTTCCCAAGCAAGTTGCAAGTGTTCACCAAAGGTGAGAAACTGAAACAGCAAAAGGGGTGGATGGATAGAGAAGAGAATGGAAAACAGAACTTTTTACCTGTTTTACCCCCTTCCCCAGCTATGCGTCCTTCTCCTGAGCGATACTGACTCTTGCTCATACAGTTGGGTCCTGCCATCTCAGTACAGAAAATGGAGAAAATATGGGGAAGGTACATGGTACGAGGGGAAGGAAACTGCTTTGGAGGGAAGATAGATGAAGAGATACCTCTTGTAAGGGCTGAGGAGGATTAGATGGTTGTGAAATCCCTGGCCAATAGGTATGGTGCTAATAGAGAGAGGGGGAGAATGGATGGATTTGGATGGCTATCCAAACTGGATATGAGAAGAGGAAAGGGGATGGTGTAATAGAAGCAGGCTGGGAGAGGTGTTCTGCAGTCACTGAAATGGAGAGGAGATGGTGTGTGGGTAGTGGCACGCAGGGAGCTCATGTCTAGAGCAGCAGGGTGTGGGGGGTTCAAAGGCTGCGCGTTCAGAGCGACTGCCAGTGTGTGGCATCCTGCATCCCACCCAAGCTGGTGCTGTTTTTAAATAAGCAGAATGTAGGAGTTAAAGACTCCTCCATGGCAGGCAGCAAGGGCTGCGTGACTTGCTGCCAGCAGGGCCTTATGTGGAGGTGAGAAGGGACTGCCTTGGGCTGCACCAAGCCTGATGTGTTGGGAGTTAAGATGAATGCAACTCAAATGGAACCATTTGCTCCCGACATCTAGGTCTGAAGCACCACCTCCAGAAAGAAAAGAAAATAGCAAAAATAAAATTATTGTCCCATAGCAAGGCAGGAGATTTGTCTCTTCTCATGCTACCTGGACTCATCATCTGGTGTCTTCCTTTTGTGTAAATGGACACTGCATTAATTCCAGTGAAGTGCAGGGGGATTATTCACATTTCCCACCTGTGTGAGAAGGGTATGGATTCAGGCTTGCTATAAATTACTGAAAAAAACATTTAAAAAAAAATTAAAATGCTGATTCATGGAAACCTAAACTTCTTTGGAGCTTCCTTCTGACAAAAGTCATGACAAGTTGGGCAACAAACCCACTTTGGAATTAGAAATTAACATTTGAAAATGAAAAAAAAAATAAAATACTGTGAGTGTTGAGAGCACTGAAACTTAGGCCCCTATTGGTAGCCCAGAGGTACCAGCTGCCTTTAATCTGTTGCAAAGATTTCTTGTTTGTAGGAGCAGCCTGTTAATACCACTTGATTCTTTGAGGTTAAATCAATGTGCTGGAAGCCTTCTAGAGCCTCAGATGAAAGATGCCATTATGTATGCAGAATATCCACAAAAGGGATCACAGAGAATAGTGTAACTGTGGGGTAAATCTGCCTGCAGTACTGCTCAAGGATGACATGGGTGGCTGGGGAGCACAAATATTCCTGTGATATGTCTGCATAGAAGTGATGTCAACACCTTCCTCTGTAATGGGCAGTGCAAGACCTGCCAAAGGTTGAGCTGGTAAATTCTTGCTGGTTTTTTCACAAATATTTCTTGAGTCTCCTAGTTTGCTTTTGAGACTCAATTTGATTCAGAGCAAGTCAGTCCTTTTCTTCTTTCCTCTTCGTTTTTTTTTTTTTTCAAATCAAACCTTGTTAGCTCTAATGTGCGTCTTAGCTGTCAAGTCCATTCCCTTGTGATTTGTGATGGCTTCCAGAGCTCCTGGTGGAAAAGAGTATACGAGTCTTGTTATTTCAACTGTGTGACCAAAGGTATGCCCTCTCTTAGTTGATGGCATGCATTTTCCTTTTGAACTCTCCTTCTCAGGTGCATTACGGTGTGCCGATCTGCTCAACAGCACTCCTGCATAGCAGGTGAAGAGGGTGGTGTGTGTCCGGCTACGATTCCATGTGAAATACAGAACAGCCCCGTTTTGCAGAATTGAGAAATGGTGTGCTTCTGCCCACTGTCAAAATCTCCTTCTCTTCTTAAATCCCCCAGAGATGCTGCTAATTAAAAGAGCTATTCCCTGCCCCTCCCTTTCCCCTTGATTCATGTCAGAGCCCTGAGTATGATTTGGATCTCGTAAGTTTTGGGAGCTTTTTAAGTGCCCTATCTAAAGTGAGAATAATAAGCCTCATTTATCCACTTCGCTGTACCAGGATTGAAGGTGCAGCATCAGACCGTGTTGATCTGTCAATCCTCTGTAGCCAAGCCATCACTGCCCTTCCTGTGGTCAATTTCTCCTCCAGAAAAAAGCAAGTTCAGCTGCTTCTGATCCCCCAGAGAAGCAAATGAGCAGTGCCTCTGAGCATGGTGATGCAGCAGTCTCAAACCCAACAGTCACTCCTATGTGTTTAGAGGGGAGAGGTCAGTTTTGTGCTCTAAGAGGAGCTATGTATTTACCACACTGGAATGGTGCAAGTAGGATTAATCCGCTCCTGAAATGCTTTTGTATGCACTACAAATTTTTGATGCTTTCTGACATGTGGCATATTGTGGTCTGTACTGGAGTACAAACTTCAAAGTCATCTTCGGTTTCACATTATCCCTTTTGGATCAGGAGCTGATGTGCAACAGGACTTACATATATATGTATTTTTTATATTTTGGCAATCTTCTTGAGGGAAATATGGTTCATATTTTAAGAACATGTAGTTTGTCACTGAAAATTAAAATTGAAAAGGCTGGTAACATGTCCCCCCCATCAAAACCCCCACATGTAATTCAAAGCCAGACCTTGCCAGCTCACAGCTTGCTGCTTTTAAGTTGACAGGGAGCTTCTCAGTCGCAGGGGTTTGCCTGAAACTGCTGAAGCTATACTCGTCTCCGTAAATACACGGATTCATTTAGCTGAGCCAAAAACCGGCCGAATCCCTCCAGACACAGGTGGAGATTCCTGTGCTGGCGGGGTGGCTCTATGCCGTGCCCGGGGAGCAGCCTTCGGTGGCCCAGGGAGTAGGGCAGGCGGGAAGGCTGCCTCCACAAACCTGCTGGCATCCTGCTTTTGCCGCTCTCCCCTGCGTACAGTTCTTTTTTTTTT